>SZWC01010581.1:0-16898 GCA_023375785.1 Penium margaritaceum | reverse complement strand
GACATGAAAGACATGGGAGAGCTCAGTTACTACCTTGGCCTTCAGGTCAAGCGTGACCGGCAGCAGCAGACTTTGGAGTTGTCGCAGAGCACGTACGTGAGCGACATCGTCAAGCGCTTCAACATGGCAGGAGCGCGCAAAGCAGCGACACCACTGGAAGTGGGAGCGAAGCTGAGCACGACGCAGACTCCCCGCGGCATGCAAGAGAGCAGCCGCATGGAAGCAGTGCCGTACCAAGCAGCAGTTGGGAGCCTCATGTACGCAGCAGTCGGCACGCGCCTCGACATCAGCCAAGCAGTGGGAGTTCTCAGCAAGTTTTGCGCGAATCCGGGCGTGCCGCATTGGGAGGCGGTCAAGCGCGTGCTGCGCTACCTCGACAGCAGCAGCAGCCTTTGCCTCACCTTTAACGGCAACAACAGCCCCATCCTCATCGGCTACAGCGACGCAGATTGGGGAGGTGACCTGGACACAAGGAGGTCGACCAGTGGGTTCGTGTTTGTGCTCGGGGGAGGTGCAATCAGCTGGAGGAGCAAGAAGCAAGAGTGCGTTGCCCTCTCCTCCACCGAAGCAGAGTACATCGCCTTGAGTGAAGCAGCAAAGGAAGCCGTGTGGCTGCGTGAGCTGCTGGCAAGCCTGGGACAGAAGCAGACCACAGCGACCACCATCTACTGTGACAACATGAGCGCCATTGCTCTGACCAAGAACGCAGAGTTTCACGCCCGCACCAAGCACATCGACCTGCGGTACCATTTCATCCGCGAGCTCGTGGCAAAGCAGGTGCTGAAGATCAAGTTCTGCCCTTCAAGCATGATGCTTGCAGAATTTCTGACCAAGCCGCTGGCAGTGCACCGCTTTCAGCAGCTGAGGGGACAGTGCGGACTTGTGTGATTTTTATTCTCGCAAAGTGGGAGAATGATGGATATGAGAGTGCCAGAAAGTGAAAAGAATAGGTTGCTCGATAAAAATCATCAGGTTACAAAAGTGAATAGAGGATGTTTTGCTGGTTCTGTAGCACTTTACGGAACTCGATTCGGAGTCCGTTTGAGGGAGATATGGATTTTCAAGGTTTGGTGGCGATGGGTCCGGTTCAAGTGATGGCTCCTGCACTACCAGCAGCAATGACGGCCACAATTATTGGCCAAGGAGGTTTGGAGCGGCCTTCAGGGTAGAAAGGCGGGAGGAGGACCTTCAGGTAGCTTCAAGGAAGGTCCCCACCAAGATTATTGGTTGTACACATGGCAGGGATGGTAATTCTCTTGTGTGAGAGTGTGACTGCCGCTCATCCCGCTAGGCTAGGAGTGTGCTAGAGGGTGAGCTTTGACAGAGTGGATCTCAGTGCTCCCTTAGCCAAATGAGGCATATAAGGGCTTGTTAGAAAGCTGTGATGATGTAATTTCTTAATCAAGAGTTGATTCAGGCATTCGCGTTCTCTGCAAATCTACATTTGCTTCCGTAATTTCTGTCTGTGCAACCTGCAACCCCCTCTCACAAACAGTTGGTCCTGCCAAGGCGGCTCTTAGTGAGCCTGATCACCTCCCTGAGGGCTGCCCCAGATTCCATCAGCCCCGCGGGGTTCAGCGGCAGGTGCAGAGGGTTTGACCTGCAACATGTTGTGGGAACTTGTGTTGGATAATCCGGGTGGGCCCGAGTCTTTGACGGCAGTGATCAAAGTGACACTGGCAGGAAAGTTACCCACAGAGGCAGCCGATTACTTGGGTCGTAGCACATGGGTTCTATTACTGAGGGGGGCAACAGAGGAAGAGAAGTTCAGACCTATCGCAGTTGGTGAGGCGTTGTTTGAGTTGGCTGGCCAGATTTCTGCTGTTGTGCAACACGGAGAATATCAGGACAACATTGCAGCCTTTGTGATTTGGCATGGGGGGTGCTTTGCTACTTGTGCCGGGGTGCATGTAATCCTCGATGCTCGTCCCACATACTGGCAGCTCTACCTGAAAATTTGAAATGCACTGGGGTGGAGTGCAGCAGTGCATTTGAAGCGGTGTCGGACAGAGGATTTTCCTCCTGGATTCCCTTCCTTTGCCAATTCTCCTCTTCTCCAGGACAGCTATTTTTTTTTGGGTGAGTTCTCCTGCGGAGAAGTCACTCAGAGTCAGCAGAGGGTGCATCAGGGGGACCCCCTGGGGCCTTCTCTCTTTGACCTGGCCCTCTTACCGGTGTTGGAGGCAGGGGCGGCAGAGTTGATGAGCTGTTGGGACAGGTGGGAGAGTTTCAAGATAATACGACAATTTGTGCTGAACCAATTGCATTGGGCCAACTGTTTCTGCACCACGAGGCACGTTGCAAGCACGCAGGGACTGCAGATTCATCCAATGAAGTGCAAGTTGTGGCAGAGATTGGTTGTTGTCACGCTGAAGGCATTGATTGGGATCCCTTCTGTGCCTGATGGGTTGGTGCTACTTGGCTTCTCTGTGGGATTGGAGAGATTTCAGTGATATTGGGGTGTTACATATTGCCTTGTGCCATGTACAAGAGTCACCGATTTTCATGGAGATGGCCCCAGATCCTTGTCTAGTGCAAGTTTTCATGCATGGATGAATGTTTCAGAAACTGCAGGACATGTTGGACCAGCTGCAAGTTGAATCACAGCAATCAGTTGAGAATCGAGGGAGTTATGTTCCGTCAAAGTTGGGAGGTGGTACTGGCCGTTCAGGTTTGGACGGCAAACTTGGTACTGGCTGAACAACTGATCCGGCGGTGACCAGTTTGACTTCCACCACGCACACCATGGCCTGGGCACCCCTCAGGATATGCTAACAGCAATATTCCATGGTTCATTGGAGCCGTGTGTGCTTCAGAATGGCGGCCTGGTGCTTCATTAGGGCCAAGGGCGCTTCCGGCGCCCGTGACTCACGCTGGTTCTGTGTCAGGGACAGAGACACAATGATGCACTCCGAATCATGTAAGAGGCGCTACGGTGGTCCAAATTGTGTGCGGTTTGGTGCATTAGAAAGCTTGTGACTGGCAATAAAACGTTGCTGATGTGGTCCTTGTCCACACATCCAACCAAAAAACTACTCCCTGGCTCTTCGAATTTCAGGTATTAATGAATTCCATCAGACCTCTGCTCACATAGCGTGTGGCAACCAGAAAGCACACGCTTCGTCTAAGACTGCCGCCAAAAACAGCTGTGAACCTAAGGACATAATGAGGTCACATTGGAACATCAAAATGGTTATGGACCCATGGCCCTGACCGTTCCAAACTGTTCATGGCTTCCGCAGCGGAGAGGAGGAACGTCTCGGACAACCTCGGTGCCAGCGTCTGACGACCCGGGTAGCAGAAGTGCAACATGATGCTGAAGACGGGTCACAGCTGATCCAAACGTACGCGAATATCCCTGGATTTGGGTTATGGAGGTGGAATTTCAAGATCCACTTAGCGCACAAGGGGCTACTTGACCTGATGAAGGGCACGGAGGTGCTCGACGATAAGAATGCGACAGATGAAGAGAAGCAGGCCTTCGCAAAGAAAATATGTCGCTCATGCTCCTGCTGTCGTCTACCTTCGAGACTCACCTTGGAAGTGGGGCTACTTCTAAGGCTGCACATTGGCAGCCAAGACGTGAAAAAGGCTTTGCACCATCCACCAAATGACATCGCTCGCGACCCGGATCTTTGTGACGGAGGGGCTTCTAGCGGTGAGGATCGAGGAGGGAGAGGACATCCTTGCCGCCATGTAGCAGATTGAGTTGCTTGCCTTACAGTCTAATGATGTGGGACGGAAGGTCGACTCTCAACTACAGGCAATGGCCCTCCTCATGGCTCTATGTGACAGTTGGAGCCCCCTCATTACCGTTCTCCGAGGATGGGCGGAAGACAAACTCACCTATGGTGCAGTTGATCAGTACGTTTGCAACGAGGCGCAAAGTCACAGTGGCAGTGAGGCCTCGTCATCCTCATCCACCCTGGTCATCGAAACACGTGGTGGCGGCAGCGGAGGCAAGGGAGGCAGCACAAAGGGTGGCGGCAAGGAGGGCATCAAGAAAGGTGTGTGTCTTAATTGCGACAAGGAGGGCCATTGGGCCCGCGAGTGCCCGGAGGAGGTGAAGGGTGGTGGCAAGGACGCCAAAGGCAAGAAGGCGCTTCTCAATGGCACTACTAATCACAACGTCAAAGGAGCCAGCAGGCGGTTCCTGGATTTTGGCGCCCAAGATCACACCCAAGTCGAGAAGGTGGGGTTCATCCACTGCATCAAATCTGCCAAGTCAATGGTGGTCACCAAAGTCGAGCCGGCAGCCGGTGAAGGAGACGTTGAGGTGGCGGTGAACGGTGAGAAGATGTTGCGTGTCATCCGTGATGTGTAGCATGTCCCCGGCCTGGCTGACTTGCTTAGTGTTAGTTGCTTGACGGACAAGGGGTATGAAGTGCTCTTCCGTAGTAAAGGAGCAGTGGTGCGCATGGACGGCGGCGGCATAGTCATGGTGGAGGCGAAGCGCGAGGGTGGGCTCTACATTGTGGAGATGAAGGTGATCCCCGCAGTAACAGATGGAGCACATTTGCAAGAACGCGCCGTCAACTTGGCCAAAGGGAGGGGAGCTGATCTTGAGCTCTGGCACCGGTGGCTGGGGCATTCGTCGCTTGTAATCTTGAATGAGATGGCACAGCGTGACACTGTATTTTGGACAAGGCGAGGCACAAGCCGTTCAACGAGAACGTGGGGCGCACCCAGGACCTGCTAGAGGTCGTGCACAACGAGTGTATGGACCATTCAAAACACTGTCAAAAGGCAGCGTGCAGTACTTTGTCACCTTCATCGATGATTGTAGCATAAAGCTCTACGTGTACTTCATGCAGCGGAAAGGTAATGTGCTGGACCGGCTGAAGGAGTACGTCACCGCAATGGAGAGGAAGACTGGCCACAAGGTCAGAGTGCTACACAACGATAACGGCAGAGATTCCGTGACTTGCAGCGGGTGACTGAAGCATCAAGGCATCAAGTGGTAGTACACGACTCCCTACTTGCCACAATCTAATGGTGTGGCGGATGATGCTCGTGGACACCGGATTGTTGCAGAGCTTCTAGGCGGAAGCGGTGCGTACGGCAATCTACACCATCAACCTGACCCCAACAGTGGTGCTGAAAGTGGACGAGCGACTGGAAGACACCGTAGGAGGTATGGAGCAGGTGCAAGCTTAGTGTGGCACACATGAAGGTCTTCGGGTGCAAGGCACAAGCGATGGTGCAGACGGCACAATGGCACGACAAAAAATGAGACCCTCGCGCCAAGTCGTGTCTATTCCTTGGCTACAAGAGTGAGCTCAAGGTGTACCGGCTCTACAAGGTGAGCAAGGAGGAGGTCTTCAGCAGCCGTGATGTTGAGTTCAACGAGCAGTAGACCTATGGCAGCAGTAGCAACAACGACATTGGCGTGGTGGAATCTCCAAAGCAGAGAGAGTGTAGGTGCTGCCAGAGCAGAGGAGGCCGAGGACGTAAAGAGTCCTGTTGAGGGTCGGCAGCAAGACCAGCCACCGGCGTCACCAAAATCACGATGACGCAGCTGAATGCAGCCGAATGCGGCAAAACGGTACAACGTAGCAACGTAGCAACGTAGCTATCAAGTCGAAGCTAGCGTCCATTACCGAGAACGACACTTGGGAGCTCGTGGACCGGCCGAAAGATGCCAAGGTCATTGGCTCCAAGTTGGTCTTCAAAACGAAGTACACCAAGGAAGGAAAAGTGGAGAAGTACAAGGCGTGGCTGGTGGCAAAGGGGTTTGCACAACGTAAGGACGAGCACTACTATGAGACATTCTCCCTGTCACCAAGTTCATGAGCATCCGGGCAATCCCCGCAGTGGCAGCTGCCAAGGATATGCAGTTGCACCAAATGGACATGAAAAATACGTTCTTAAACGGTATCCTTTACAAAGAGATCTTCATGGAGCTGTCAGAGGGGGTGGACACGCCAGAGGGCAAGGTGTGCAGGCTGCGCAAGTCCTTGTCAGGGCTAAAACAGTCACCACGGTACTGGTACCAGCAGATGGACGGCTACATGGCGCAGCTTGGCTTCAAGCATTGTGCATCTGTTCACAGTGTGTACATGTGGGGCAAAAACCAGCTCCATCACATCATCACATTCTACGTAGACAACCTGATCTTGTGTTCCTCTGATTTTCAGGCTCTACAGCAGCTCAAGGAGCAGCTGAGCGGCAGATTTCAGTTGTTCGACATAGGGGAGCTAGAATACTACCTCGAGATGAGCATAATGAAAAACGAGAGGGTGCACATGCTTGAGATGGGACAAGCCAAGTATGTGACCGAAGTGCTGAAGCGGTACGGCATGGAGGACTGCAAATCTGTTGGCAGTCCAGCCTCCACGACCTGTGACCTCAGCGCGGCAATGTCGTCGCAAACAAAATAAGAGCGGAAAGACATGGGGGGGTGGGCGTACCAGTCCGCGGTGGGCAGCCTCACGTACGCCATGGTGGCGACTCAACTGGACCTGGCCTATGTGGTGGGTCAAGTGAGCAGGTACGCGGCCGATCCACAGCCACTACACTGGAAGGTGGTCAAGTGTATCCTCCGTTACTAGTGGGCAACACTACACGTGTGTCTGAGGTTCGACGGCAAGGGGAGGACCGACCCCTTGCGTTTGGTCTACTACACGGACGCAGACTACACTTGCAACGTGGACAAGCGGAAATCCATCTCCGGCTACGTGTTCATCCTCACTGGTTTAGTGGTATCATGGTGTTGTCAGAATTATGTCTCTGTCAAGGCAGGACATCTGATGGGTTCATGCCCAGGAGTCCCTCGCTCCTCCCGTCTCGGAAATACCGAGCACTCTCAATAACGGTTCAAGCCTCGGCATGAACCACCTCGGTCCCATGAGACACGAACCGTTGACGGTAAGAACCGACCAAACGGCACGATACCAAGTAATCTCCAAATAAGCAGTCCGACCGCAAGCACGTCCGACTAGTGCACAAGAAGTCGTTGCAAATGCTTTCCTGTTCTGTCTTTGATATAAGGAGGATGTTCATACCCTCCTAGTTTAACCAGAACAGTTCTTCCCATCCTGTTCCCCTTTGGTTCTGCAGCTTCGCCTCAGTGTCTTTGCTCTGCTCGCACCTCGCATACCTTGCCTTCGCTAGCCTCTCACAGTTCTCAGCTCTTCGCTCCGTCACTCTCGCTCCTTCTCTCAGCTCTCACTCTCAGCCAGCCATCACTCATCTCGCTCTCACTTTCTCTCAGCAGCTCGTCTACCTCATCTTCCTGACACCTCGACTTATCTCAAGTCCTGCGACTAACTCGTCGGGACCGCTCTCGCTTTGCTGACGTACTCGTGCATGTTCCGATGCTTCTGCCTGCTTCTACTCCTGCCATTCTTGTGCTTGCATTCTCTTGACATGGTATCAGAGCATCCGGCGACATCACCTGGTACCCCGTGACCTCGTCATCGCTCTGCCGCCATACTTACTCCATCGCCCTGATCTACATTCCTCTGCTGCTGCTACCGTCGCTTCGCGCCTCTTTGCTTCGCCAGCAGCTGACATTCGCAGCACCGCTTGGAGTGTTCCTCACGCTGAAGAAACGCCACGTTATCTTGAGGAAGCCCTGTGCCCATTTCACACCCGTGGCCAACTATTGGTGACTCGTCGTCCACAACAGCCGCAAGTAGCTCCCGAGCCGCCGTTTGCTGTCAACATTCGGGAAGTTTCCTGCCATCCGCCGTCTGTTGTCCCTCATCTACTCAGGCTCTGCAAAGGACCTCCACCTCTCGCACCTCTCTACATCAGCCTCCTTTACTTCATCGACATCAACTTTCTCAACTCCGCTGCAGCCTTCATTTCAAGCCGCCTCCTCGTACCGCCTTCTCGCAATGTCAGCAACTGCAGTGTAACTCCCACCATCAGGACATCGGACACCACCAGTCTTCCTACTCCCATTGCAAGCCAACTGGGGAACAAGCCGTCACTCTCCTGATATCTGCGGAACAGTGCCTTTGCCCGCCGCATGACTCCCTCTGCTGCAAACAATTTCCTCTAACTCCCAGGACATCGGACACCACCAGTCTTCCTGCCCATTGGTCTCGGGCCAACTGGGGAACAAGCCGTCACTCTCCTGGAAGCAGAGCGATTGGTTGCCTCGCTTGTGCTCCCCACCGTGCCGCCACCCTCTGCTCGCCGCGCTCTCCTCCTTCCGCCTACAGCATCATCACCAGGTTTTCCCTTCTCCATCTCTACGTCATTCTCATCCTCCTCTGCTGCCCTCCTAATCATCTCCATCAGCGCCCCTCCTCATCTTGACTTCATTCACTCTCCGAATCGCGCTTCATCATCATCCGCTGTGCCTCTGCAACAGCTTTCTCTGTCAGCATCCGCAGCGCACGTGGTTTCGCCCCTGCACCCACTCAGCCATCCGTCGTCTCCACATTCCTCCATCTCCGCATCACTCTCCGCTCGACACAAGGATCTACCTGGTCGCATCCCTCGCTGCGCGACGACCTGCACCCACGCTGAAACTTCCTACAGCGCACGCGGCTCGCCCCTGCGCCTACTCTGTCATCATCAGATTTCGCCTCCGCATCATCAGCATCTGTGGCCAGCACAAGGATCTGCACGAGCTAGCTGCCCGCTTCGCAGCAGCCTGCACCCACGCCGGCAACAGATTTCTTGCGGCGTGTTGGCTTCTGCCTTCCCCTTGCCGCATCCTATTCCTTTATTACAGCAGCGCACGTGATTTCACCACTGCACCCACTCAGTTATCAATCGCTCCTCCGCTTTTCGCATCGTAGTCTGCTCGGCACAAGGATCTGCCCGGTCGCATCGCCCGCTGCGCGACGACCTGCACCCACACCAAAACTTCCTGCAGCGCACGTGGTTTCGCCCCTGTGCCCACTCAATCATCACTCGTTCCTCCACTTTCTGCAACGTCTACTGCTCAGCACAAGGATCCGCCCGGTCGCATCGCTCGTCCTGCGACAATCTGCGCGCACGCCAATCCTTCCTCAGTGCACATGGCTTCGCCCCTACACCCACTCTGCCATCCCTCAAATCCTCCCTCATCATCTGTCTTCATCTCCTCTCTCCCTCTGCACTTGCCTCGCCTACGTCCATATCATGGAAAAGCTGTCCGCTGCATGGGTTGACCTCCCTGTTCTTGCCCCCAATGCCAACAACATCCTCAGTTGGTCAAACAGTGTCATTTCCAGTGCACGCGACATCTACGTCAACGAGTACGAGATGACGGGGATGCTGCTTCGCAAATATGACCACGTCCACCGCAACCTACAACAGCTCAAAGATTACGATGCCACCCTCACTGCCATCTGGAGAGTACTAAGGACGCGCCTTGCTCCTATCTACCACTTCATTGAACAACCAAATGACATTGCAGCTCAGCAATGGTACTCCCTGCTGGAGTGTGCATGGTCCAGACGGTCCTACTATCTTCACATCTGCTATGTGGACATCTTCCCCACTCTGCCAAACATCCCCAAGCTATTCTTCCTCTTAAAGGACGGCAAAGCTGATGTCACAGCAACCAACATTGACCATTGGCAGCAAATCTTCTACGTGGCTTTCAAACCCTATCACCTCTTCCACTTCCCCATTGTGAGATCTCTTGTTCAAGCGCCAATCTACTACAGCCCCAACGAACACCACAGTCCCAGCGAGTACCATGCTCAGCTAGACCTCTTCAGCACGGAACTCAGACGTGGACTTCGTACACTTGTCGACCCTACGCTTCACTTTCTCCTGGCCAAGCATGACCACAACTTACCCCTCATGTGGCAAGGCCTTATCACCTACTGCGGAGGGTCGGTGAAGTGCAACTTAATGGACAACAACAGGAGAAGCTGGAGATACCTCCTGCCTTGACAGATTCAAGGGGGGTATCAGAATTATGTCTCTTTTAAGGCAGGACATCTGATGGGTTCATGCCTAGGAGTCCCTGGCTCCTCCCCTCTCGGAAATACCGAGCACTCTCAGTAACGGTTCAAGCCTCGGCATGAACCACCTCGGTCCCATCAGACACGAACCGTTGACGGTAAGAACCGACCAAACGGCACGATACCGAGTAATCTCCAAATAAGCGGTCCGACGCCAAGCACGTCCGGCTAGTACACAAGAAGCCGTTGCAGATGCTTTGTCCTGTTCTGTCTTTGATATAAGGAGGATGTTCATACCCTCCTAGTTTAACCAGAACAGTTCTTCCCATCATGTTCCCCTTTGGTACCGCGGCTTCGCCGCCGTGTCTTCGCTCTGCTCGCACCTCGCATACTTTGCCTTCGCCAGCCTCTCACAGTTCTCAGCTCTTCACTCCGTCACTCTCGCTCCTTCGCTCAGCTCTCTCTCTCAGCCAGCCATCACTCATCTTGCTCTCACTTTCTCTCAGCAGCTCGTTTACCTCATCTTCCTGACACCTCAACTTCTCTCAAGTCCTGTGACTAACTCGTCGGGACCGCTCTCGCTTTGCTGACGTACTCATGCATGTTCCGATGCTTCTGCCTGCTTCTGCTCCTGCCATTCTCGTGCCTGCATTCTTCTGACAGTTGTAGCAGAAAGCAGGACTGCGTTGCCACCTCCACGGTAGAAGTGGAGTACATCGCGTTGGCCGAAGCGGTCAAGGAAGCGGTATGGCTTCACTGGCTATTGGGGGAGCTTGGCGTGCCACAATCTGAGCCTACGATGGTACAAGAGGACAACACCGGCATCTCGCCGACCAACAACCCATCGCAACACAGGAAGACGAATCACGTTGACGTGCGCTACCGTTATGCGCGTGACATGGTCCAAAAGGAACATGTTGTGCTACAACATCGTAGTAGGACACACATGCTTGCAGATTGCTTGACTAAGGTGCAGCCCAGAGATTGGCATGCCATCAGCGTGGCAAGCCTTGGGCTTACGGGCTATGATGGGCTCAAGAGCGCTAAAGAAGATGAGCAGGAGTGAGCATGGAGGAATCCCGCATGGCAGGTGCAAGGGGTAGACTGTTACAAATTACTCTGTGCCATGCCCTGGAGTCGCCAATTTTTGAGATGGCTCCGGATCCTTGTACAGTCCAAGTTTGCATGCATGAATGGATGTTTCAGAAACTACAGGACATGCTGGACCAGCTGCAAGTTGAACCGCAGCAATTGGTTAAGAATCAAGGGAGTTATGGTCTGTCAAAGCTAGGAGATGGTGCTGGCCGTCCGGGATTGGAAGCAGACTTGGTACCGACTGGACATTTGATCCAGCGGTGACCAGTTCAACTCCCACCACGCACACCATGACCAAGGTGCCCCTTGGGGGATGCTAGCAGCGATATCCCATGGCTCATTGGAGCCATGTGCACTTCAGAATGGTGGGCTGGTGCTTCATTGGTCTAGGAAGCTTCGGACGCCTGTCACTCATGATGGTGTTGTGTCAGGGATAGAAACCCAATGATGTACTTTGAATCGGGTAACAGGCGCTACGGTGCTCCAAATTGAGCGTGGTTTGGTGCATTGGAAAGCTTTTGACTAGAATTATAACTTTGCTGATGTGGTCCTTGTCCACATATCCAACCAAAAAAAAAGCTCCCCTGCTCTTTAAACTTTGGATGTTGCTGAATTCCATCAGACCTCTGCTCACATAGCGTGTAGCGACCAGAAAGTACACGCTTTGTTTAATAATCACAATCCATGCGGTACAAGTTCAAAGGACACCTTTTGGGTGTGAATTTTTTGTAATTGCAATTGAATAACTTCTGGTGATCCTGGAACGACCAGTTTCAAAATCTTTCTCATTTCATGTAATTGTATCCTAAGGCTCCACTTTGGAGACCGCAATGGATTTTCCTTCTTAAAAAGTTGTGGTTTCCTTTGCCAGGATAACATGCATCTTTTTACCTTATAGGAAATGAATCCCAAGAGTACGTCTTGGAGCGTGTTTGCCAAGTCACAACAATTCGTGTTCCTTCAATGTCTTATAATGCATACATTTGGTTCTCCCACTCATTAGAGTATTTCCATATGTCCTACCCTATACACTTGTAGAGGGTATCACCCTCATCAATGACATATGAAAAAAAGCCACTATCATGGACACCACCACAGCAAAATCCAAAAACATATTGTATCTACATTTAGTGATGTACATTGATTGAACCATCCCCAAAGATAATGGAGTTCAGTTGCTTCACCATGACCCTCGGGGCCAAGAAACGTGGTTTGCCTACACCATAGTCACTATGATCGCTGTCGGAGACTTATTTTGTTCCAACGAATCAGACATTGGCTTTGATATAGCAAGAACATAGCATACACGGTGCTACATGATACCTTTGGCACAACGGCGCTACATGATACCTTTGGCACGATTGGAATCCATTCACACAATGTTTAAAAACTGTGATGCACTTGACTGGTGTACCGTGCCACGTTGCCCTTAAGTTCAGAATTTCTTCAAAACATTGACAGAATCTGATGAGAAAGCGTTTTTCTCGAGGCCCATTCTGAAAGTCCTTTCACATCAACATCCAGTTATGACACACTGGTCATTAGCTTGTAGCTTGATCATGACTAGTTACGTGGTTGGTCGGACCACCATTAGAAGCACATTCTTTTCCATTGTGCTGTTGATATCATGGAAAACGTGATCATTTGAGGATAAGGCAGGAATTGTACAATCGGTGTCTATGACAGCAGTGCATCCGGCACTCGTGTCTTTGTTTCATCCGACGTGCTTGTCAACCATGCATTCAACACTCATGGTAATGGTGTGTTTGGCACTCACGTGCATTCTACAATTGCATTTTCCATGTCGGTCATTTTCCAACTGGAACCAAAACTAGTCAGTTTTGTGCGGTCGACCCTTGTAGGGGGATTTCCACCATTGCATGTGTGTTGAGTGCAATCAGCACTCACATTTTTTTTCTAACGAGATCCAAGCACAAATGACTTAATCAGCATCCTTGGTGCAATTGGCACCCACATAGAAACACAATTGGAATTTGCTTTTTCAATGGATCCTGTAGACTATGAGTAGTGCATTTGCCACTTGCTTCACTAATACATTCGGTATCCGTGACTTGCAACCGGCACTTGTGCTACTACTGGTAGTGCAATCTGCACTAACGTCAATTATTGGCCGACGCCTGTATAACCATGCAATCAACGCTAAATTTGCACATTCAACACATTTGGCATTGTTGCGGTAATAAGATGAATTGTCAAGTGGTTGTAACACGTACGGTGCTTTCATTTTCATCATTATTATTTTGAATGAAGGATTCATCTTGATGCACGTCACCATTATGGTTTTGAGACCCAGAGTATGCTATAGTGGCCCTTTTGTACAAAATAATTTGTGCAGTGCATGTACAACCTGTATTGAGCCATGTCGTGGCTTTTGAACGGTCACCATTTCCAGTTTTTCTCAGGAAACATCCCAAACCTAGATGTTGCTTCCATTCTTTTTGTCCCTCAAGTGGTTCACAACATTAAAAAATATCAAATTTCCTGTTTTGTTGCTTCAGCATGGACAATAAATAGAAAATCAGGAGTCCTGAATCTTTGTAGAACTCAACCATAACCTTTGACTGCTGTTACAGTGGTGAACCCATCACCACCAAGGCCAAACTCTGAGTTCAACTGAGGAAATTGTTGTCGCCTCTAGTGCTAGTGGCACTACAAGATAAAATCTTAAGATATTGTTATTTTGCAAAAAAGTGGAGCTCGGTGTGAGCATCAAACTGGTTTGTACAGTGTCTTAAACTGTTGCCACCAATGAATGTAGGACCGACAGGGTCCAAAGAAAGAGGCTACCTGGAAAAAACAGACTTTTCTACTCCACTCAGATTCTGAACATGGATTGGTCCGATAATCCTGTTTTCCTCGCTGCCCTTATAAGAGGTGATAGGTTACCAAAGGCGACCAGCTTTTGAGCCTATCTGATTCCTCATTGACAAGATACTCAAACCTGGAAAAGGTGTTCAAACTCTACGGGCCGACCTGAACGGCTGGACGGTCGCTTTGATGCCCGGGAAAATCTGGCCGTCCTCGTCTTTTAAAATGTCAAACTCTTTGTTCATCCTTCACTGATGGCACTTGAACTTGAAATTTGATGATTGTTTGGTTAAAGGATCTGTTTCTTTTTGTATTTTCTAAGCTCATATGCCGGTGCTAACCTGTTTTGAATTAAAAGACATATTGAGTTGTTTGTTCCCAAAACACATGGGCCCTCAAACTCTCACCGTTAGGTCGGCGTAAGAGGTGAAAGGTTCACATCAGGTCGGATTATGGTGCTGACACAATTGACCGGCAGATTAATCCTGTGGTCTTCGCTAACCGTCACATCTTTGACATGATACAACTCAGAGTAGGCGCTCTCCATGCCCCCTTCTCTACATCGTTGCCAAATAAAGTGGCGACTGGTCAGGTCATCCCCTCAACAAGTTTTCCCTTTGAGCATTTGATTCCCCAATAGTCTCACTGCCCACTGCGCTACTCGCGCACGACATCCATGGCAAGGAATATGTTTTTTTCCCGTTTATCGCCTCTGCAAGGCCATGGACTCCGACGGAGAGGGAAGGAGGGAGGAAACCTCCTTGCCTCCTTCCTCCTTGGGCAGTGGACCCGTGTGAGAGGGGGAAGAGGTAGGGACGCCTCTTCACCTCCCCTTTGGGCCCTTGTGAGAGGGGGGAAGAGGGAGGGGCACTCCCTCTTCTCCTCTTTGGACTATTGGCCCTTGTAAGGGGGGGGGGGGGAAGAGGGAAGAATGCCTCCCCTCCTTCCCCCACGTGAAGGGAGGGAGGGAGGGGAAGAAGCACTCTCTTCTCCCCCATGGGCCGTCAACCCACGTGGGGGAGTGGGGGCAGGGGGAGATGCCCCCCCTCCTCCCTCATGGGCTGTTGGCCTGTGGGAGAGGGGAGGGGAGGAGGAGACACCCCCTCTCTTCCCCCGTGGGCTGGCCGCCCTCAAGATAGGGGGTGAGAGGGGGAGACGCCCCCCTCGCCCTTGGGCTGTCGGCCCAGATGAAAGAGGGAGGGAGGGAGAGGACGAACGCCCCTTCTCATTCCCCCATGGGCCATCGACCCACATGAGTGGGGATGGGGAGGGGGAGATGCCCCTCTCCTCCCCCATGGGCCGTCGGCTCACATGATAGGGGGTGCGGGGAGGGGTAGATGCTACCTCTCCTCCCCATGGGCAGTCGGCCCTCAAAACAGGATGGAGGAGGCGGAGACATCCCCTTTCCTCCTTCCATGGACCGTCGGCCCATGTTAAGGAGGGGGGAGGGCAAACACCCCTTTCCTCATCCTTGGACGCCATGAACAGGGAGGGGGAGAGAGATGTTCGCACCCCTCTCCTCCCATTGGTGGTATGGGAAGGAGGGAGGAGGATCACTCTCCTCTCTTTGACGGGCTCCCGACAAGCCCACGGCGGGCTCCCGACGGGCTCTCGCTGGGCTCTCCATGGATCTCGGCCGTGTAGCCCTCGACGGACACCGATTTCAAGAGCGTCAAAATTATTTGTTGGTTTTTTTTTTCAGTCCAGCTATTGGCTCTTGAGAGCTCTTAGCTCCAAAGCGAGCTCTTGCTCGTTGTCAGGCTCTCTTCACCGATCGAACGGTGTTTGGAAAGACAGTCCACACATTTTTGTTTCTAGCTGTTAACTGCTTTGCCAGCTAATGCTGTCCATAGATGGGAAGATCTGACGCACGAGTGTAATCGACACCTCTTTTTTTTCTTTCGCAAAAGCGTTGGCTCTGTTGCCAATGTAATGGCAGTAGGCCGTTCTATAACCAACTGTGGAACCAAAACTTGTTGGAAATCATTGACTCCGACAAGAGTTATTCCCATCTTCTCAATAAAGGTTCAGGTCCGAGACCGAACCACCTTGACTCAACGGCCCTCGGTCAGACTGACCGTTGAAGCCTAACATGTCAAGTAATCCCCTAATAATGTGACATGTGTCACACGCGTCCGGCTAGCGGAAAGAAGCCGTTGCTCTTTTGTCCTGTTCTGCCCTTTTATGACCGAGGATGTTCATTCCCTCGAGTTAACCAGAACAGTTCTGCTCATCCTGTTCCCCCTTGGTTCCGCGGCTTCGCCGCCGTGTCTTCGCTCTGCCTACCCTTCGCACTTTCTGCCTTCGCCAACCCTCAACGCTTCGCTCCGTCACTCTCGCTCCTTCGCTCAGCTCTCACTCTCCGTCAGCACTCTCTCTCACATCAACCTGCCTACCTGTACTACCTCGCATCTCAGCCCTCATCAGCTCCCGCGACTAACTCCTCGAGCCGCTCTCGCTCACGTCACTCTGCTGACGTACTACTGCATGTTCCGCTGCTTCTGCTTGCTTCTGCTGCCATCAATCTCATGCTCCCATTCTTCTGACATGGTATCAGAGCTTCAGGCAACATCACCTGGAGATCCGTGACCGAGTCATCGCTCTGCCGCCGCCCCATCACTTCTGTCGCCGCTGCCGCCGTCTCGCGCCTCGCCGCTTCATCCGCAGCTGACATCAGGAGCTCTGCCTGACGAGTCTTTCACGCTGAAGAAACGCCCTGTCATCCTAAGAAGGCCCTGCGCCCATTTCCGCGCCCGTGGCTAACTACTGGTGACGAGTCGCCGACATCAGCCGCAAGCAACTCTCGAGCCGCGACCTGCCGTCAACTACCACGAAGCTTCCTGCTCTCTCCCGTCTGCCGTCATCGCATCGCATCTGCCTCCGCTGGCATCATCTTCTGATCACTCCGCCTCATCAGTTTCATCTGCTCCCTCCTCACTGTGATCCTCTGTTTGCTCGCGCCTTTCATCCCGAATCGTCTTCTCGCATCGCCATCCTCGCCTCGTCAAGCAGCTGCAGCCAAAACTGCCACTGTCAGGATATCGGACACCACCAGTCTTCCTGCTCCCATTTCCGAGCCAACTGGGGAACAAGCCGTCACTCTCCTGGCATCAGCAGCTC
>SZWC01010580.1:75550-92764 GCA_023375785.1 Penium margaritaceum | reverse complement strand
ATAGAGATGTTGTGAGTGGCATAGAGAGGTTGTGAGTGGCATAGAGATGTTGTGAGTGGCATAGAGATGTTGTGAGTGGCATAGAGATGTTGTGAGTGGCATAGAGATGTTGTGAGTGGCATAGAGATGTTGTGACTGGCATAGAGATGTTGTGAGTGGTATAGAGATGTTGTGAGTGGCATAGATATGTTAAGAGTAGTATAGAGATGTTGTGAGTGGCATAGAGATGTTGTGAGTGGTATACAGATGCTGTTAGTGGCATAGAGATGTTGTGACTGGTATAGAGATGTTGTGTGTGGTATGGAGATGTTGTGAGTGGCATAGAGATGTTGTAAGTGGCATAGAGATGGTGTGAGTAGCATAGAAATGTTGTGAGTGGCATAGAGATGATGTAACTGGCACAGAGATGTTGTGAGTGGCATAGAGATGTTGTGAGTTGCATAGAGATGTTGTGAGTGGCATAGACATAATGTGAGTGGCATAGAGATATTGTAAGTGGTATAGAGCTGTTTTGAGTGGCATAGAGATGTTGTGAGTGGAATAGAGATGTTTTGATTGGCATAGAGATGTTGTGAGTGGCATAGAGATGTTGTGAGTGGCATAGAGATGTTGTGAGTGGCATAGAGATGTTGTGAGTGGCATAGACATGATGTGAGTGGCATAGAGATGTTGTTAGTGGTATAAAGATGTTGTGAGTGGCATAGAGATGTTGTGAGTGGCATATAGATGTTTTGAGTGGTATAGAGATGTTGTGAGTGGCATAGAGATGTTGTCAGTAGTATAGACTTGTTTTGAGTGGCGTACAGATGTTGTGAGTGGCATAGAGATGTTTTGAGTGGCATAGAGATGTTGCGAGTGGCATAGAGATGTTGTGAGTGGTATAGAGATGTTGTGAGTGGCATAGAGATGTTGTGAGCGGTATAGGGATGTTTTGTGTGGCATAGAGATTTTGTGAGTGGCATAGAGATGTTGTGAGTGGCATAGAGATGTTGTGAGTGGCATAGAGATGTTGTGAGTGGTATAGAGATGTTGTGAGTGGTATAGAGATGTTGTGAGTGGTATAGAGATGTTGTGAGTGGTATAGAGATGTTGTGAGTGGTATAGAGATGTTGTGAGTGGTATAGAGATGTTGTGAGTGGTATAGAGATGTTGTGAGTGGTATAGAGATGTTGTGAGTGGTATAGAGATGTTGTGAGTGGTATAGAGATGTTGTGAGTGGTATAGAGATGTTGTGAGTGGTATAGAGATGTTGTGAGTGGTATAGAGATGTTGTGAGTGGTATAGAGATGTTGTGAGTGGTATAGAGATGTTGTGAGTGGTATAGAGATGTTGTGAGTGGTATAGAGATGTTGTGAGTGGTATAGAGATGTTGTGAGTGGTATAGAGATGTTGTGAGTGGTATAGAGATGTTGTGAGTGGTATAGAGATGTTGTGAGTGGTATAGAGATGTTGTGAGTGGTATAGAGATGTTGTGAGTGCCATAGAGAGGTTGGGAGTGGTATAGAGAGGTTGTACGTGGCATAGAGATGTTGTGACTGGTATATACTTGTTTTTAGTGGCGTACAGTTGTTTTGAGTGGCATAGAGATATTTTTAGTGGCAAAGAGATGTTGCGTGTGGCATAGAGATGTTGTGAGTGGTATAGAGATGTTGTGAGTGGCATAGAGATGTTGTGATTGGTGTAGGGAGGTTGTGAGTGGCATAGAGATGTTGTGGGTGGCATAGAGATGTTGGGAGTGGCATAGAGATGTTGTGAGTAGCATAGAGAAGTTGTGAGTGGCATATAGATGTTCTGAGTGGCATAGAGATGTTGTGAGTGGCATAGAGATTTTGTGAGTGGTATAGAGATGTTGTGAGTGGCATAGAGATGTTGTGAGTGTTAGAGAGATGTTGTGAGTGGCATAGACATGCTGTGAGTGGCATACAGATGTTGTGAGTGGAATAGAGATGTTTTGAGTGGCATAGAGATGTTGTGAGTGGCAAATCGATGTTGTGAGTTGCATAGAATGTTGTGAGTGGAATAGAGATGTTGCGAGTGGCCTAGAGATGTTGTGAGTGGCATAATGATGTTGTGAGTGGCATAAAGATGATGTGAGTGGCATAGAGATGTTGTGAGTGGCATAGAGATTTTGTGAGTGGCATAGAGATGTTGTGAGTGGCATAGAGATGTTGTGATTGGTATAGAGATGTTGTGAGTTGCATACAGATGTTGTGAGTGGCATAATAATGTTGTGAGTGGCATAGAGATGTTGTGAGTTGTATAGGGATTTTGTGAGTGGCAAAGAGATTTTGTGAGTGGCATAGAGATGTTGTGAGTGGTATAGAGATGTTGTGAGTGGCATAGAGATGTTGTGAGTGGTATAGACTTGTTATGAGTGGCATAGAGATGTTGTGAGTGGCATAGAGATGTTTTTAGTGGCATAGAGATGTTGTGAGTGGTATGTGGATTTTGTGAGTGGCATAGAGATGTTGGGAGTGGCATAGAGATGTTGTGAGCGGCATAGAGATGTTGTGAGTGGCAAAGAGATGATGTGAGTGGTATAGAGATTTTGTGAGTGGCATAGATATGTTGTGAGTGGTATAAAGATGTTGTGAGTAACATAGAGATGTTGTGAGTGGCATAGAAATGTTGTGAGTGCCATAGAGACGTTGTAAGTGGCATAGAGATGTTGTGGGTAGCATAGAGATGTTGTGAGTGGCATAGAGATTTTGTGAGTGGCATAGAGATGTTGTGAGTGGCATAGAGATGTTGTGAGTGGCATAAAGATGTTGTGAGTGGCATAGAGATGTTGTGAGTGGTATAGACTTGATGTGAGTGGCATAGAGATGTTGTGAGTGGCATACAGATGTTGTGAGTGGCACAAAGATGATGTGAGTGGCATAGAGATGTTGTGAGTGGTATAGACTTGATGTGAGTGGCATAGAGATGTTGTGAGTGGCATACAGATGTTGTGAGTGGCACAAAGATGATGTGAGTGGCATAGAGATGTTGTGAGTGGTATAGACTTGATGTGAGTGGCATAGAGATGTTGTGAGTGGCATACAGATGTTGTGAGTGGCACAAAGATGATGTGAGTGGCATAGAGATGTTGTGAGTGGTATAGACTTGATGTGAGTGGCATAGAGATGTTGTGAGTGGCATACAGATGTTGTGAGTGGCACAAAGATGATGTGAGTGGCATAGAGATGTTGTGAGTGGTATAGAGATGTTGTGAGTGGCATAGAGATGTTGTGAGTGGTATAGAGATGTTGTGAGTGGCATAGAGATGTTGTGAGTGGCATAGAGATGTCGTGAGTGGCATAGAGATGTTGTGAGTGCCATGGAGATGTTGTGAGTGGTATGGAGATGTTGTAAGTGGCATAGAGATGTTGTGAGTGGAATAGAGATGTTGTGAGTGCCATAGAGACGTTGTAAGTGGCATAGAGATGTTGTGAGTGGCATAGAGATGTTGTGAGTGGCATAGAGATCTTGTGAGTGGCATAGAGATGTTGTGAGTGGCATAGAGATGTTGTGAGTGGCATAGAGATGTTGTGAGAGGCATAGAGATTTTGTGAGTGGCATAGAGATTTTGTGAGTGGCATATAGACGTTAAGAGTAGCATAGAGATGTTGTGAGTGGCACAAAGATGTTCTTAGTGGCATAGAGATGTTGTGAATGGTATGGAGATGTTGTGAGTGGCATAGAGATGTTGTAAGTGGCATAGAGATGTTGTCAGTGGTATAAAGATGTTGTGAGTGGCATATAGATGTTGTGAGTGGCATATAGATGTTGTGCGTGGCATAGAGATGTTGTGAGTGGTATAGAGATGTTGTGAGTGGCATAGAGATGTTGTGAGTGGTATACGGATGTTGTGAGTGGCATAGATATGTTTTGAGTTGGATAGAGATGTTGTGAGTGGCACAGAGATGTTGTTAGTGGCATAGAGATGTTGTGAGTGGCAAAGAGATGTTGTGAGTGGTATAGAGATGTTGTGAGTGGCATAGAGATGTTGTGAGTGGTATAGACTTGTTGTGAGTGGCATAGAGATGTTGTGAGTGGCATAGAGATGTTTTGAGTGGCATAGATATGTTTTGAGTGGCATAGAGATGTTGTGAGTGGCACAGAGATGTTGTGAGTGGCATAGAGATGTTCTAAGTGGGATAGAGATGTGGTGAGTGGCATAGAGATGTTGTGAGTGGGATAGAGATGTTGTGAGTGGCATAGAGATGATGTGAGTGGTATAGAGATGTTGTGAGTGGCACAGAGATGTTGTGAGTGGCATAGAGATGTTCTAAGTGGGATAGAGATGTGGTGAGTGGCATAGAGATGTTGTGAGTGGGATAGAGATGTTGTGAGTGGCATAGAGATGATGTGAGTGGTATAGAGATGTTGTGAGTGGCACAGAGATGTTGTGAGTGGCATAGAGATGTTCTAAGTGGGATAGAGATGTGGTGAGTGGCATAGAGATGTTGTGAGTGGGATAGAGATGTTGTGAGTGGCATAGAGATGATGTGAGTGGTATAGAGATGTTGTGAGTGGCACAGAGATGTTGTGAGTGGCATAGAGATGTTCTAAGTGGGATAGAGATGTGGTGAGTGGCATAGAGATGTTGTGAGTGGGATAGAGATGTTGTGAGTGGCATAGAGATGATGTGAGTGGTATAGAGATGTTGTGAGTGGCACAGAGATGTTGTGAGTGGCATAGAGATGTTCTAAGTGGGATAGAGATGTGGTGAGTGGCATAGAGATGTTGTGAGTGGGATAGAGATGTTGTGAGTGGCATAGAGATGATGTGAGTGGTATAGAGATGTTGTGAGTGGCACAGAGATGTTGTGAGTGGCATAGAGATGTTCTAAGTGGGATAGAGATGTGGTGAGTGGCATAGAGATGTTGTGAGTGGGATAGAGATGTTGTGAGTGGCATAGAGATGATGTGAGTGGTATAGAGATGTTGTGAGTGGCACAGAGATGTTGTGAGTGGCATAGAGATGTTCTAAGTGGGATAGAGATGTGGTGAGTGGCATAGAGATGTTGTGAGTGGGATAGAGATGTTGTGAGTGGCATAGAGATGATGTGAGTGGTATAGAGATGTTGTGAGTGGCACAGAGATGTTGTGAGTGGCATAGAGATGTTCTAAGTGGGATAGAGATGTGGTGAGTGGCATAGAGATGTTGTGAGTGGGATAGAGATGTTGTGAGTGGCATAGAGATGATGTGAGTGGTATAGAGATGTTGTGAGTGGCACAGAGATGTTGTGAGTGGCATAGAGATGTTCTAAGTGGGATAGAGATGTGGTGAGTGGCATAGAGATGTTGTGAGTGGGATAGAGATGTTGTGAGTGGCATAGAGATGATGTGAGTGGTATAGAGATGTTGTGAGTGGCACAGAGATGTTGTGAGTGGCATAGAGATGTTCTAAGTGGGATAGAGATGTGGTGAGTGGCATAGAGATGTTGTGAGTGGGATAGAGATGTTGTGAGTGGCATAGAGATGATGTGAGTGGTATAGAGATGTTGTGAGTGGCACAGAGATGTTGTGAGTGGCATAGAGATGTTCTAAGTGGGATAGAGATGTGGTGAGTGGCATAGAGATGTTGTGAGTGGGATAGAGATGTTGTGAGTGGCATAGAGATGATGTGAGTGGTATAGAGATGTTGTGAGTGGCACAGAGATGTTGTGAGTGGCATAGAGATGTTCTAAGTGGGATAGAGATGTGGTGAGTGGCATAGAGATGTTGTGAGTGGGATAGAGATGTTGTGAGTGGCATAGAGATGATGTGAGTGGTATAGAGATGTTGTGAGTGGCACAGAGATGTTGTGAGTGGCATAGAGATGTTCTAAGTGGGATAGAGATGTGGTGAGTGGCATAGAGATGTTGTGAGTGGGATAGAGATGTTGTGAGTGGCATAGAGATGATGTGAGTGGTATAGAGATGTTGTGAGTGGCACAGAGATGTTGTGAGTGGCATAGAGATGTTCTAAGTGGGATAGAGATGTGGTGAGTGGCATAGAGATGTTGTGAGTGGGATAGAGATGTTGTGAGTGGCATAGAGATGATGTGAGTGGTATAGAGATGTTGTGAGTGGCACAGAGATGTTGTGAGTGGCATAGAGATGTTCTAAGTGGGATAGAGATGTGGTGAGTGGCATAGAGATGTTGTGAGTGGGATAGAGATGTTGTGAGTGGCATAGAGATGATGTGAGTGGTATAGAGATGTTGTGAGTGGCACAGAGATGTTGTGAGTGGCATAGAGATGTTCTAAGTGGGATAGAGATGTGGTGAGTGGCATAGAGATGTTGTGAGTGGGATAGAGATGTTGTGAGTGGCATAGAGATGATGTGAGTGGTATAGAGATGTTGTGAGTGGCACAGAGATGTTGTGAGTGGCATAGAGATGTTCTAAGTGGGATAGAGATGTGGTGAGTGGCATAGAGATGTTGTGAGTGGGATAGAGATGTTGTGAGTGGCATAGAGATGATGTGAGTGGTATAGAGATGTTGTGAGTGGCACAGAGATGTTGTGAGTGGCATAGAGATGTTCTAAGTGGGATAGAGATGTGGTGAGTGGCATAGAGATGTTGTGAGTGGGATAGAGATGTTGTGAGTGGCATAGAGATGATGTGAGTGGTATAGAGATGTTGTGAGTGGCACAGAGATGTTGTGAGTGGCATAGAGATGTTCTAAGTGGGATAGAGATGTGGTGAGTGGCATAGAGATGTTGTGAGTGGGATAGAGATGTTGTGAGTGGCATAGAGATGATGTGAGTGGTATAGAGATGTTGTGAGTGGCACAGAGATGTTGTGAGTGGCATAGAGATGTTCTAAGTGGGATAGAGATGTGGTGAGTGGCATAGAGATGTTGTGAGTGGGATAGAGATGTTGTGAGTGGCATAGAGATGATGTGAGTGGTATAGAGATGTTGTGAGTGGCACAGAGATGTTGTGAGTGGCATAGAGATGTTCTAAGTGGGATAGAGATGTGGTGAGTGGCATAGAGATGTTGTGAGTGGGATAGAGATGTTGTGAGTGGCATAGAGATGATGTGAGTGGTATAGAGATGTTGTGAGTGGCACAGAGATGTTGTGAGTGGCATAGAGATGTTCTAAGTGGGATAGAGATGTGGTGAGTGGCATAGAGATGTTGTGAGTGGGATAGAGATGTTGTGAGTGGCATAGAGATGATGTGAGTGGTATAGAGATGTTGTGAGTGGCACAGAGATGTTGTGAGTGGCATAGAGATGTTCTAAGTGGGATAGAGATGTGGTGAGTGGCATAGAGATGTTGTGAGTGGGATAGAGATGTTGTGAGTGGCATAGAGATGATGTGAGTGGTATAGAGATGTTGTGAGTGGCACAGAGATGTTGTGAGTGGCATAGAGATGTTCTAAGTGGGATAGAGATGTGGTGAGTGGCATAGAGATGTTGTGAGTGGGATAGAGATGTTGTGAGTGGCATAGAGATGATGTGAGTGGTATAGAGATGTTGTGAGTGGCACAGAGATGTTGTGAGTGGCATAGAGATGTTCTAAGTGGGATAGAGATGTGGTGAGTGGCATAGAGATGTTGTGAGTGGGATAGAGATGTTGTGAGTGGCATAGAGATGATGTGAGTGGTATAGAGATGTTGTGAGTGGCACAGAGATGTTGTGAGTGGCATAGAGATGTTCTAAGTGGGATAGAGATGTGGTGAGTGGCATAGAGATGTTGTGAGTGGGATAGAGATGTTGTGAGTGGCATAGAGATGATGTGAGTGGTATAGA
Organism: Penium margaritaceum; assembly: GCA_023375785.1. NCBI lineage: Eukaryota > Viridiplantae > Streptophyta > Zygnematophyceae > Desmidiales > Peniaceae > Penium > Penium margaritaceum. The sequence continues at coordinate 85,040 of SZWC01010580.1, read as the reverse complement.
GATGTTGTGAGTGGCACAGAGATGTTGTGAGTGGCATAGAGATGTTCTAAGTGGGATAGAGATGTGGTGAGTGGCATAGAGATGTTGTGAGTGGGATAGAGATGTTGTGAGTGGCATAGAGATGATGTGAGTGGTATAGAGATGTTGTGAGTGGCACAGAGATGTTGTGAGTGGCATAGAGATGTTCTAAGTGGGATAGAGATGTGGTGAGTGGCATAGAGATGTTGTGAGTGGGATAGAGATGTTGTGAGTGGCATAGAGATGATGTGAGTGGTATAGAGATGTTGTGAGTGGCACAGAGATGTTGTGAGTGGCATAGAGATGTTCTAAGTGGGATAGAGATGTGGTGAGTGGCATAGAGATGTTGTGAGTGGGATAGAGATGTTGTGAGTGGCATAGAGATGATGTGAGTGGTATAGAGATGTTGTGAGTGGCACAGAGATGTTGTGAGTGGCATAGAGATGTTCTAAGTGGGATAGAGATGTGGTGAGTGGCATAGAGATGTTGTGAGTGGGATAGAGATGTTGTGAGTGGCATAGAGATGTCGTGAGTGGCATAGAGATGGTGTGAGTGGCATAGAGATGTTGTGAGTGCCATAGAGATGTTGTGAGTGTCATAGAGATGGTGTGAGTGGCATAGAGATGTTGTGAGTGGGATAAAGATGCTGTGAGTGGCATAGAGATGTTGTGAGTGGCAAAAATGTTGTGAGTAACATAGAGATGTTGTGAGTAGTATAGACATGTTGTGAGTGGCATAGGGATGTTGTGAGTGGCATAGAGATGTTGTGTGTGGTATAGAGATGTTGTGAGTGGCATGGAGATGTTGTGAGTGGCATAGAGATGTTGTGAGTGGTATAGAGATGTTGTGAGTGGCATGGAGATGTTGTGAGTGCCATATTGATGTTGTGAGTGGCATGGAGATGTTGTGAGTGGTACAGAGATGTTGTGAGTGGTATGGAGATGTTGTGAGTGGCAAAGAGATGTTGTGAGTGGTATAGAGATGTTGTGAGTGGCATAGAGATGTTGTGAGTGGCATAGAGATGTTGTGAGTGGCATAGAGATGTTTTGAGTGGCATAGATATGTTTTGAGTGGCATAGAGATGTTGTGAGTGGTATAGAGATGTTGTGAGTGGCATAGAGATGCTGTGAGTGGTATATGGATGTTCTGAGTGGCATAGAGATGTTGTGAGTGGCATATAGATGTTGTGAGTGGCATAGAAATATTGTGAGTGGTATAGAGATTTTGTGAGTGGCATAGAGATGTTGTGAGTGGTATAGAGATGTTTTGAGTGGAATATAGATGTTTTGAGTGGCATAGAGATGTCATGAGTGGCATAGAGATGTTGTGAGTACCATGGAGATGTTGTGAGTGGTATGGAGATGTTGTAAGTGGCATCGAGATGTTGTGAGTGGAATAGAGATGTTGTGAGTGCCGTAGAGACGTTGTAAGTGGCATAGAGATGTTGTGAGTGGCATAGAGATGTTGTGAGTGGCATAGAGATGTTGTGAGTGGCATAGAGATGTTGTGAGTGGCATAGAGATGTTGTGAGTGGCATAGAGATTTTGTGAGTGGCATATAGATGTTAAGAGTAGCATAGAGATGTTGTGAGTGGCACAAAGATGTTGTGAGTGGCATAGAGATGTTGTGAGTGGTATAGAGATGTTTTGAGTGGCATAGAGATGTTGTGAGTGCCATTGAGATGTTGTGAGTGGCATAGAGATGTTTTGAGTGGCATAGAGATGCTGTGAGTGGCATAGAGATGTTATGAGTGGTACAGGGATGTTGTGAGTGGCATAAAGATGTTGTGAGTGGCATAGAGATGTTGTGAGTGGCATATAGATGTTGTGAGTGGCATAGAGATGTTGTGAGTGGCATAGAGATGTTGTAAGTGGCATAGAGATGTTGTCAGTGGTATAAAGATATTGTGAGTGGCATAGAGATGTTGTGAGTGCCATAGAGATGTTGTGAGTGGCATAGAGATGTTGTAAGTGGCATAGAGATGTTGTCAGTGGTATAAAGATATTGTGAGTGGCATAGAGATGTTGTGAGTGCCATAGAGATGTTGTGAGTGGCATAGAGATGTTGTAAGTGGCATAGAGATGTTGTCAGTGGTATAAAGATATTGTGAGTGGCATAGAGATGTTGTGAGTGCCATAGAGATGTTGTGAGTGGCATAGAGATGTTGTAAGTGGCATAGAGATGTTGTCAGTGGTATAAAGATATTGTGAGTGGCATAGAGATGTTGTGAGTGCCATAGAGATGTTGTGAGTGGCATAGAGATGTTGTAAGTGGCATAGAGATGTTGTCAGTGGTATAAAGATATTGTGAGTGGCATAGAGATGTTGTGAGTGCCATAGAGATGTTGTGAGTGGCATAGAGATGTTGTAAGTGGCATAGAGATGTTGTCAGTGGTATAAAGATATTGTGAGTGGCATAGAGATGTTGTGAGTGGCATAAAGATGTTGTGAGTGGCATAGAGATGTTGTGAGTCGCATAGAGATGTTGTGAGTGGTATAGAGATGTTGTGAGTGGCATGGAGATGTTGTGAGTGGCATATTGATGTTGTCAGTGGCATAGAGATGTTGTGAGTGGTACAGAGATGTTTTGAGTGGTATGGAGATGTTGTGAGTGGGATAGAGATGTTGTGAGTGGTATAGAGATGTTGTGAGTGGCATAGAGATGTTGTAAGTGGTATAGAGATGTTGTGAGTGGCATAGAGATGTTGTGAGTTTCATAGGGATATTGTAAGTGGCATAGAGATGTTGTGAGTGGCATAGAGATGTTGGGAGTGGCATAAGGGTGTTGTGATTGGCATAGAGATGTTGTGAGTGGCATAGAGATGATGTGAGTGGCATAGAGATGTTGTGAATGGTATAGAGATGTTGTGAGTGGCATGTAGATATTGTGAGTGGTGTAGAGATGTTGTAAATGGTATGGAGATGTTGTGAGTGGCATAGAGATGATGTGAGTGGCATAGAGATGTTGTGTGTGGCATAGCGATGTTGTAAGTGGCATAGAGATGTTGTGAGTGGCATAGAAATGTTGTGAGTGGCATAGAGATGTTGTGAGGAGCATATAGATAATGTGAATGGCATAGAGATCTTGTAAGTGGTATATAGCTGTTTTGAGTGGCATAGAGATGTTGTGAGTGGCATAAAGATGTTGTGAGTGGCATAGAGATGTTGTGAGTGGCAAGGAGATGTTGTGAGTGGCATAGAGATGTTGTGAGTGGCGTAGAGATGATGTGAGTGGCATATAGATGTTGTGAGTGGTATAGAGATATTGTGAGTGGCATAGAGATGTTGTGAGTGGCATAATAATGTTGTGAGTGGCATAGAGATGTTGTGAGTGGCGTAGAGATGATGTGAGTGGCATATAGATGTTGTGAGTGGTATAGAGATATTGTGAGTGGCATAGAGATGTTGTGAGTGGCATAATAATGTTGTGAGTGGCATAGAGATGTTGTGAGTGGTATAGAGATGTTGTGACTGGCATAGAGATGTTGTGAGTGGCATAGAGATGTTGTGAGTGGTATAGAGATGTTGTAAGTGGCATAGAGATGTTGTGACTGGCATAGAGATGTTGTGAGTCGTATAGAGATGTTGTGACTGGCATAGAGATGTTGTGAGTCGTATAGAGATGTTGTGACTGGCATAGAGATGTTGTGAGTCGTATAGAGATGTTGTGACTGGCATAGAGATGTTGTGAGTCGTATAGAGATGTTGTGACTGGCATAGAGATGTTGTGAGTCGTATAGAGATGTTGTGACTGGCATAGAGATGTTGTGAGTCGTATAGAGATGTTGTGACTGGCATAGAGATGTTGTGAGTCGTATAGAGATGTTGTGACTGGCATAGAGATGTTGTGAGTCGTATAGAGATGTTGTGACTGGCATAGAGATGTTGTGAGTCGTATAGAGATGTTGTGACTGGCATAGAGATGTTGTGAGTCGTATAGAGATGTTGTGACTGGCATAGAGATGTTGTGAGTCGTATAGAGATGTTGTGACTGGCATAGAGATGTTGTGAGTCGTATAGAGATGTTGTGACTGGCATAGAGATGTTGTGAGTCGTATAGAGATGTTGTGACTGGCATAGAGATGTTGTGAGTCGTATAGAGATGTTGTGACTGGCATAGAGATGTTGTGAGTCGTATAGAGATGTTGTGACTGGCATAGAGATGTTGTGAGTCGTATAGAGATGTTGTGACTGGCATAGAGATGTTGTGAGTCGTATAGAGATGTTGTGACTGGCATAGAGATGTTGTGAGTCGTATAGAGATGTTGTGACTGGCATAGAGATGTTGTGAGTCGTATAGAGATGTTGTGACTGGCATAGAGATGTTGTGAGTCGTATAGAGATGTTGTGACTGGCATAGAGATGTTGTGAGTCGTATAGAGATGTTGTGACTGGCATAGAGATGTTGTGAGTCGTATAGAGATGTTGTGACTGGCATAGAGATGTTGTGAGTCGTATAGAGATGTTGTGACTGGCATAGAGATGTTGTGAGTCGTATAGAGATGTTGTGACTGGCATAGAGATGTTGTGAGTCGTATAGAGATGTTGTGACTGGCATAGAGATGTTGTGAGTCGTATAGAGATGTTGTGACTGGCATAGAGATGTTGTGAGTCGTATAGAGATGTTGTGACTGGCATAGAGATGTTGTGAGTCGTATAGAGATGTTGTGACTGGCATAGAGATGTTGTGAGTCGTATAGAGATGTTGTGACTGGCATAGAGATGTTGTGAGTCGTATAGAGATGTTGTGACTGGCATAGAGATGTTGTGAGTCGTATAGAGATGTTGTGACTGGCATAGAGATGTTGTGAGTCGTATAGAGATGTTGTGACTGGCATAGAGATGTTGTGAGTCGTATAGAGATGTTGTGACTGGCATAGAGATGTTGTGAGTCGTATAGAGATGTTGTGACTGGCATAGAGATGTTGTGAGTCGTATAGAGATGTTGTGACTGGCATAGAGATGTTGTGAGTCGTATAGAGATGTTGTGACTGGCATAGAGATGTTGTGAGTCGTATAGAGATGTTGTGACTGGCATAGAGATGTTGTGAGTCGTATAGAGATGTTGTGACTGGCATAGAGATGTTGTGAGTCGTATAGAGATGTTGTGACTGGCATAGAGATGTTGTGAGTCGTATAGAGATGTTGTGACTGGCATAGAGATGTTGTGAGTCGTATAGAGATGTTGTGACTGGCATAGAGATGTTGTGAGTCGTATAGAGATGTTGTGACTGGCATAGAGATGTTGTGAGTCGTATAGAGATGTTGTGACTGGCATAGAGATGTTGTGAGTCGTATAGAGATGTTGTGACTGGCATAGAGATGTTGTGAGTCGTATAGAGATGTTGTGACTGGCATAGAGATGTTGTGAGTCGTATAGAGATGTTGTGACTGGCATAGAGATGTTGTGAGTCGTATAGAGATGTTGTGACTGGCATAGAGATGTTGTGAGTCGTATAGAGATGTTGTGACTGGCATAGAGATGTTGTGAGTCGTATAGAGATGTTGTGACTGGCATAGAGATGTTGTGAGTCGTATAGAGATGTTGTGACTGGCATAGAGATGTTGTGAGTCGTATAGAGATGTTGTGACTGGCATAGAGATGTTGTGAGTCGTATAGAGATGTTGTGACTGGCATAGAGATGTTGTGAGTCGTATAGAGATGTTGTGACTGGCATAGAGATGTTGTGAGTCGTATAGAGATGTTGTGACTGGCATAGAGATGTTGTGAGTCGTATAGAGATGTTGTGACTGGCATAGAGATGTTGTGAGTCGTATAGAGATGTTGTGACTGGCATAGAGATGTTGTGAGTCGTATAGAGATGTTGTGACTGGCATAGAGATGTTGTGAGTCGTATAGAGATGTTGTGACTGGCATAGAGATGTTGTGAGTCGTATAGAGATGTTGTGACTGGCATAGAGATGTTGTGAGTCGTATAGAGATGTTGTGACTGGCATAGAGATGTTGTGAGTCGTATAGAGATGTTGTGACTGGCATAGAGATGTTGTGAGTCGTATAGAGATGTTGTGACTGGCATAGAGATGTTGTGAGTCGTATAGAGATGTTGTGACTGGCATAGAGATGTTGTGAGTCGTATAGAGATGTTGTGACTGGCATAGAGATGTTGTGAGTCGTATAGAGATGTTGTGACTGGCATAGAGATGTTGTGAGTCGTATAGAGATGTTGTGACTGGCATAGAGATGTTGTGAGTCGTATAGAGATGTTGTGACTGGCATAGAGATGTTGTGAGTCGTATAGAGATGTTGTGACTGGCATAGAGATGTTGTGAGTCGTATAGAGATGTTGTGACTGGCATAGAGATGTTGTGAGTCGTATAGAGATGTTGTGACTGGCATAGAGATGTTGTGAGTCGTATAGAGATGTTGTGACTGGCATAGAGATGTTGTGAGTCGTATAGAGATGTTGTGACTGGCATAGAGATGTTGTGAGTCGTATAGAGATGTTGTGACTGGCATAGAGATGTTGTGAGTCGTATAGAGATGTTGTGACTGGCATAGAGATGTTGTGAGTCGTATAGAGATGTTGTGACTGGCATAGAGATGTTGTGAGTCGTATAGAGATGTTGTGACTGGCATAGAGATGTTGTGAGTCGTATAGAGATGTTGTGACTGGCATAGAGATGTTGTGAGTCGTATAGAGATGTTGTGACTGGCATAGAGATGTTGTGAGTCGTATAGAGATGTTGTGACTGGCATAGAGATGTTGTGAGTCGTATAGAGATGTTGTGACTGGCATAGAGATGTTGTGAGTCGTATAGAGATGTTGTGACTGGCATAGAGATGTTGTGAGTCGTATAGAGATGTTGTGACTGGCATAGAGATGTTGTGAGTCGTATAGAGATGTTGTGACTGGCATAGAGATGTTGTGAGTCGTATAGAGATGTTGTGACTGGCATAGAGATGTTGTGAGTCGTATAGAGATGTTGTGACTGGCATAGAGATGTTGTGAGTCGTATAGAGATGTTGTGACTGGCATAGAGATGTTGTGAGTCGTATAGAGATGTTGTGACTGGCATAGAGATGTTGTGAGTCGTATAGAGATGTTGTGACTGGCATAGAGATGTTGTGAGTCGTATAGAGATGTTGTGACTGGCATAGAGATGTTGTGAGTCGTATAGAGATGTTGTGACTGGCATAGAGATGTTGTGAGTCGTATAGAGATGTTGTGACTGGCATAGAGATGTTGTGAGTCGTATAGAGATGTTGTGACTGGCATAGAGATGTTGTGAGTGCCATAGAGATGTTGTAAGTGGCATAGAGATGTTGTGGGTAGCATAGAGATTTTGTGAGTGGTATAGAGATGTTGTGAGTGGCATAGAGATGTTGTGAGTGGAATAGAGATGTTGTGAGTGGCATAAAGATGTTTTGAGTGGCATAGAGATGTTGTGAGTGGTATAGAGATGTTGTGAGTGGCATACAGATGTTGTGAGTGGCATAAAAATGTTGTGAGTGGCATAGAGATGTTGTGAGTTGTATAGAGATTTTGTGAGTGGCATAGAGATGTTGTGAGTGGCATAAAAATGTTGTGAGTGGCATAGAGATGTTGTGAGTGGCATAAAAATGTTGTGAGTGGCATAGAGATGTTGTGAGTTGTATAGAGATTTTGTGAGTGGCATAGTGATGTTGTGAGTGGCATAGAGATGTTGTGAGTTGTATAGAGATGTTGTGAGTGGCATAGAGATGTTGTGAGTTGTATAGAGATGTTGTGAGTTGTATAGAGATTTTGTGAGTGGCATAGTGATGTTGTGAGTGGCATAGAGATGTTGTGAGTTGTATAGAGATGTTGTGAGTGGCATAGAGATGTTGTGAGTGGCATAGAGATGTTTTGAGTAGCATATATATGTTTTGAGTGGCAAAGAGATGTTGTGAGTGGTATAGAGATGTTGTGAGTGGCATAGAGATGCTGTGAGTGGTATATGGATGTTCTGAGTGGCATAGAGATGTTGTGAGTGGCAAAGAGATGTTGTGAGTGGTATAGAGATGTTGTGAGTGGCATAGAGATGCTGTGAGTGGTATATGGATGTTCTGAGTGGCATAGAGATGTTGTGAGTGGCATAGAGATGTTGTGATTGGCATAGAGATGTTGTGAGTGGCATAGAGATGTTGCTAGTGGTATAGAGATTTTGTAAGTGGCATAGAGATGATGTGAGTTGTATAGAGATGTTGTGAGTGGCATAGAGATGTTGTGAATGGTATAGAGATGTTGTGAGTGGCATAGAGATGTTGTAAGTGGCATAGAGATGTTGTCAGTGGTATAAAGATGTTGTGAGTGGCATAGAGATGTTGTGAGTGGCATATAGATGTTGTGAGTGGCATAGAGATGTTGTGAGTGGTATAGAGATGTTGTGAGTGGCATAGACATGTTGTAAGTGGTATAGGGATGTTGTGAGTGGCATAGAGATGTTGTGAGTTAGAACGAGATGTTGTGAGTGGCATAGAGATGTTGTGAGTGGCATAGAGATGTTGTGAGTGGCATAGAGATGTTGTGAGTGGCATAGAGATGTTGTGACTGGCATAGAGATGTTGTGACTGGCATAGAGATGTTGTGAGTGGCATAGAGATTTTGTAAGTGGCATAGAGATGTCGTGAGTGGCATAGAGATGTTGTGAGTGCCATAAAGATGTTGTGAGTGGTATAGAGATGTTGTGAGTGGCAAAGAGATGTTGTGAGTGGCATAGTGATGGTGTGAGTGGCATAGAAATTTTTTGAGTGCCATAGAGATGTTGTGAGTGTCATAGAGATGGTGTGAGTGGCATAGAGATGTTGTGAGTGGGATAAAGATGCTGTGAGTGGCATAGAGATGTTGTGAGTGGCATAGAGATGTTGTGAGTGTCATAGAGATGGTGTGAGTGGCATAGAGATGTTGTGAGTGGGATAAAGATGCTGTGAGTGGCATAGAGATGTTGTGAGTGGCAAAAATGTTGTGAGTAACATATAGATGTTGTGAGTAGTATAGACATGTTGTGAGTGGCATGGGGATGTTGTGAGTGGCATATAGATGTTGTGTGTGGTATAGAGATGTTGTGAGTGGCATGGAGATGTTGTGAGTGCAATATTGATGTTGTGAGTGGCATAGAGATGTTGTGAGTGGTACAGAGATGTTGTGAGTGGTATGGAGATGTTGTGAGTGGCAAAGAGATGTTGTGAGTGGTATAGAGATGTTGTGAGTGGCATAGAGATGTTGTGAGTGGCATAGGGATGTTGTGAGTGGCATAGAGATGTTGTGAGTGGCATAGAGATGTTGTGAGTGGCATAGGGATGTTGTGAGTGGAATAGAGATGTTGTGAGTGGCATAGAGATGTTGTGAGTGGCATAGAGATGTTGTGAGTCGCATAGAGATGTTGTGAGTCGTATAGAGATGTTGTGAGTGGCATAGAGATGTTGTGAGAGGTATAGAGATGTTGTGAGTGGCATAGAGATGTTGTGAGTGGCATAGAGATGTCGTGAGTGG
>SZWC01010580.1:50732-68663 GCA_023375785.1 Penium margaritaceum | reverse complement strand
GCATAGAGATGTTGTGAGTGGCATAGAGATGTTGTGAGTGGCATAGAGATATTGTGAGTGGCATAGAGATGTTGTGAGTGGCATAGAGATGTTGTGAGTGGTATAGGGATGTTGTGAGTGGCATAGAGATGTTGTGAGTGGCATAGAGATGTTGTGAGTGGCATAGAGATGTTGTGAGTGGCATAGAGATGTTGTAAGTGGCATAGAGATGTCATGATTGGCATAGAGATGTTGTGAGTGCCATTAACATGTTGTGAGTGGTATAGAGATGTTGTGAGTGGCATAGAGATGTTGTGAGTGGAATAGAGATGTTGTTAGTGGCATAGAGATGTTGTGAGTGGCATAGTGATGTTGTGAGTGGCATAGAAATGTTGTGAGTGCCATAGACATGTTGTGAGTGGCATAGAGATGTTGTGAGTGGCATAGAGCTGTTGTGAGTGGGATATAGATGTTGTGACTGGAATAGAGATGTTGTGAGTTTCAAAAATGTTGTGAGTGGCATAGAGATGTTGTGAGTAGTATAGACATGTTGTGAGTGGCATAGAGATGTTGTCAGTGGCATAGAGATGTTGTGAGTGGCATAGAGATGTTGTGAGTGGCATAGAGATGTTGTAAGTGGTATAGGGATGTTGTGAGTGGCATAGAGATGTTGTGAGTGGCATATTGATGTTGTCAGTGGCATAGAGGTGTTGTGAGTGGCATAGAAATGTTGTGAGTGGTATAAAGATGTTGTGAGTGGCATGGAGATGTTGTGAGTGGCATAGAGATGTTGTGAGTGGCATAGAGATGTTGTGAGTTGTATAGAGATTTTGTGAGTGGCATAGAGATGTTGTGATTGGTATAGGGATGTTGTGAGTGGCATAGATATGTTGTGACTGGTATACTCTTGTTTTGAGTTGCGTACAGATATTTTGAGTGGCATAGAGATGTTTTTAGTGGCATAGAGATGTTGCGAATGGCATAGAGATGTTGTGAGTGGTATAGAGATGTTGTGAGTGGCATGGAGATGTTGTGATTGGTGTAGGGATGTTGTGAGTGGCATAGAGATGTTGTGAGTGGCATAGAGATGTTGTGCGTGGCATAGAGATGTTGTGAGTGGCATAGAGATGCTGTGAGTGGCATAGAGATGTTCTGAGTGGCATAGAGATGTTGTGAGTGGCATAGAGATTTTGTGAGTGGTATAGAGATGTTGTGAGTGGCATAGAGATGTTGTGAGTGGTATAGAGATGTTGTGAGTGGCATAGAGATGTTCTGAGTGGCATAGAGATGTTGTGAGTGGCATAGAGATTTTGTGAGTGGTATAGAGATGTTGTGAGTGGCATAGAGATGTTGTGAGTGGTATAGAGATGTTGTGATTGGCATAGAAATGTTGTGAGTTACATACAGATGTTGTGAGTGGAATAGAGATGTTTTGAGTGTCATAGAGATGTTGTGATTGGCAAAGAGATATTTTGAGTTGCATAGAGATGTTGTGAGTGGAATAGAGATGTTGCGAGTGGCCTAGGATGTTGTGAGTGGCATAATGATGTTGTGAGTGGCATAAAGATGTTGTGAGTGGCATACAGATGTTGTGAGTGGCATGTAGATGTTGTGAGTGGCATAGAGATGTTGTGAGCTGCATAAAGACGTTGTGAGTGGCATAAAGATGTTGTGAGTGGCATAGAGATGTTGTGAGTGGCATAGACATTTTGTGAGTGGCATAGAGATTTTGTGATTGGTATAGAGATGTTGTGAGTGGTATACAGATGTTGTGAGATGCATAACAATGTTGTGAGTGGCATAGAGATGTTGTGAGTTGTATAGAGATGTTGTGAGTGGCATAGAGATGTTGTGAGTGGCATAGAGATGTTGTGAGTGGCATAGAGATGTTGTGAGTGGTATAGAGATGTTGTGAGTGGCATAGAGATGTTGTGAGTGGCATAGAGATGTTGTGAGGTGTATAGAGATGTTGTGAGTGGCATAGAGATGTTGTGAGTTGTATAGACTTGTTTTGTGTGGCATAGAGATGTTGTGAGTGGCATATAGATGTTTTGAGTGGCATAGAGATGATTTGAGTGGCTTAGAGATGTTGTGAGTGGTATAGAGATGTTGTGAGTGGCATAGAGATGTTGTGAGGGGTATATGGAATTTGTGAGTGGCATAGAGATTATGTGAGTGGTATAGAGATGTTGTGAGTTGTATAGAGATGTTGTGAGTGGCATAGAGATGTTGTGAGTGGTATAGAGATGTTGTGAGTGGCATAGAGATGTTGTTAGTGGCATAGAGATGTTGTAAGTGGCATATAAATGTTACGAATGGCATAGAGATGTTGTGAGTGGCATAGAGATGTTGTGAGTGGTATGGGGATGTTGTTAGTAGCACAGGGATATTGTAAGTGGCATAATAATGTTGTGAGTGGCATAGAGATGTTGTGAGTGGCATATAGATGTTGCGATTGGTATAGAGATGTTGTGAGTGCCATGGAGATGTTGTGAGTGGTATAGAGATGTTGTAAGTGGCATAGACATGTGAATGGCATAGATATGTTGTGAATGGCATAGAGATGTTGTGAGTGGCATAGAGATGTTGTGAGTGGAAAAGAGATGTTGTGAGTGGCATAGAGACGTTGTGAGTGGCATAGCGATGTTGTGAGTGGCATAGAAATGTTGTGAGTGGCATAGAGATGTTGTGAGTGACATGGAGATGTTCTGAGCGGCATAGAGATGATTTGAGTGGCATAGAGATGTTGTGAATGGCATAGAGATGTTGTGAGTGGTATGGAGATGTTGGGAGTGGAATAGAGATGTTGTGACTGGTATATACTTGTTTTGAGTGGCGTACAGATATTTTGAGTGGCATAGAGATGTTTTTAGTGGCCTAGAGATGTTGTGAGTGGTATAGAGATGTTGTGAGTGGCATAGAGATGTTGTGATTGGTGTGGGGATGTTGTGAGTGGCATGGAGATGTTGTGAGTGGCATAGAGATGTTGTGAGTGGCATAGAGATGTTGTGATTGGCATAGAGATGTTGTGATTGGTGTGGGGATGTTGTGAGTGGCATGGAGATGTTGTGAGTGGCATAGAGATGTTGTGAGTGGCATAGAGATGTTGTGATTGGCATAGAGATGTTGTGAGTGGCATAGAGATGTTCTGAGTGGCATAGAGATGTTGTGAGTGGCATAGAGATTTTGTGAGTGGTACAGAGATGTTGTGAGTGGCATAGAGATGTTGTGAGTGGTATAGAGATATTGTGAGTGGCATAGACATGTTGTGAGTGGCATACAGATATTGTGAGTGGAATAGAGATGTTTTGAGTGGCATAGAGATGTTGTGAGTGGCATAGAGATGTTGTGAGTGGTATAGAGATATTGTGAGTGGCATAGACATGTTGTGAGTGGCATACAGATATTGTGAGTGGAATAGAGATGTTTTGAGTGGCATAGAGATGTTGTGAGTGGGAAAGAGATGTTGTGAATTGCATAGAGATGTTGTGATTGGAATAAAGATGTTGCGAGTGGCCTAGAGATGTTGTGAGTGGCATAATGATGTTGTGAGTGGCATAAAGATGTTGTGAGTGGCATAGAGATGTTGTGAGTGGCATAGAGATGTTGTGAGTGGCATAGAGATGTTGTGAGTGGCATAGAGATGATGTGAGTGCCATGGAGATGTTATGAGTGGTATAGAGATGTTGTGAGTGGTATAGAGATGTTGTGTCTGGCATAGAGATGTTGTGAGTGGCATAATAATGTTGTGAGTGGCAGAGAGATGTTGTGAGTGGCATAGAGATGTCGTGAGTGGCATAGAGATGATGTGAGTGCCATGGAGATGTTATGAGTGGTATAGAGATGTTGTGAGTGGTATAGAGATGTTGTGTCTGGCATAGAGATGTTGTGAGTGGCATAATAATGTTGTGAGTGGCAGAGAGATGTTGTGAGTGGCATAGAGATGTCGTGAGTGGCATAGAGATGATGTGAGTGCCATGGAGATGTTATGAGTGGTATAGAGATGTTGTGAGTGGTATAGAGATGTTGTGTCTGGCATAGAGATGTTGTGAGTGGCATAATAATGTTGTGAGTGGCAGAGAGATGTTGTGAGTGGCATAGAGATGTCGTGAGTGGCATAGAGATGATGTGAGTGCCATGGAGATGTTATGAGTGGTATAGAGATGTTGTGAGTGGTATAGAGATGTTGTGTCTGGCATAGAGATGTTGTGAGTGGCATAATAATGTTGTGAGTGGCAGAGAGATGTTGTGAGTGGCATAGAGATGTCGTGAGTGGCATAGAGATGATGTGAGTGCCATGGAGATGTTATGAGTGGTATAGAGATGTTGTGAGTGGTATAGAGATGTTGTGTCTGGCATAGAGATGTTGTGAGTGGCATAATAATGTTGTGAGTGGCAGAGAGATGTTGTGAGTGGCATAGAGATGTCGTGAGTGGCATAGAGATGATGTGAGTGCCATGGAGATGTTATGAGTGGTATAGAGATGTTGTGAGTGGTATAGAGATGTTGTGTCTGGCATAGAGATGTTGTGAGTGGCATAATAATGTTGTGAGTGGCAGAGAGATGTTGTGAGTGGCATAGAGATGTCGTGAGTGGCATAGAGATGATGTGAGTGCCATGGAGATGTTATGAGTGGTATAGAGATGTTGTGAGTGGTATAGAGATGTTGTGTCTGGCATAGAGATGTTGTGAGTGGCATAATAATGTTGTGAGTGGCAGAGAGATGTTGTGAGTGGCATAGAGATGTCGTGAGTGGCATAGAGATGATGTGAGTGCCATGGAGATGTTATGAGTGGTATAGAGATGTTGTGAGTGGTATAGAGATGTTGTGTCTGGCATAGAGATGTTGTGAGTGGCATAATAATGTTGTGAGTGGCAGAGAGATGTTGTGAGTGGCATAGAGATGTCGTGAGTGGCATAGAGATGATGTGAGTGCCATGGAGATGTTATGAGTGGTATAGAGATGTTGTGAGTGGTATAGAGATGTTGTGTCTGGCATAGAGATGTTGTGAGTGGCATAATAATGTTGTGAGTGGCAGAGAGATGTTGTGAGTGGCATAGAGATGTCGTGAGTGGCATAGAGATGATGTGAGTGCCATGGAGATGTTATGAGTGGTATAGAGATGTTGTGAGTGGTATAGAGATGTTGTGTCTGGCATAGAGATGTTGTGAGTGGCATAATAATGTTGTGAGTGGCAGAGAGATGTTGTGAGTGGCATAGAGATGTCGTGAGTGGCATAGAGATGATGTGAGTGCCATGGAGATGTTATGAGTGGTATAGAGATGTTGTGAGTGGTATAGAGATGTTGTGTCTGGCATAGAGATGTTGTGAGTGGCATAATAATGTTGTGAGTGGCAGAGAGATGTTGTGAGTGGCATAGAGATGTCGTGAGTGGCATAGAGATGATGTGAGTGCCATGGAGATGTTATGAGTGGTATAGAGATGTTGTGAGTGGTATAGAGATGTTGTGAGTAGCATAGAGATGTTGTGAGTGGCATAGAGGTGTTGTGAGTGGCAAAGAGATGTTGTGAGTGGCATGGAGATGTTGTGAGTGGCAAAGAGATGTTGTGAGTGGCATAGAGATGTTGTGAGTGGTATAGGGATGTTGTGAGTGGCATAGAGATGTTGTGAGTGGCATATTGATGTTGTCAGTGGCATAGAGGTGTTGTGAGTGGCATAGAGATGTTGGGAGTGGTATAAAGATGTTGTGAGTGGCATGGAGATGTTGTGAGTGGCATAGAGATGTTGTGAGTGGCATATAGATGTTGTGAGTTGTATAGACTTGTTGTGAGTGGCATAGAGATGTTGTGAGTGGTATAGGGATGTTGTGAGTGACATAGAGATGTTGTGAGTTACATAGAGAAGTTGTGAGTGGAATAGATATGTTGTTGGTGGCATAGAGATGTTGTGAGTGGTATAGAGATGCTGTGAGTGGAATAGAGATGTTGTGAGTGGCATAGAGATGTTGTGAGTGGCATAGAGATGTTGTGAGTGGCATAGAGATGTTGTAAGTGGCATAGAGATGTCATGATTGGCATAGAGATGTTGTGAGTGGCATAGAGATGTTGTGAGTGGCATAATGGGTTGTGAGTGGCATAGAGATGTTGTGATTGGTATAGAGATGTTTTGAGTGGCATACAGATGTTGTGAGTGGTATAGACTTGTTGTGAGTGGCATAGAGATGTTGTAAGTGGCATAGAGATGTTTTGAGTGGCATAGAGATGTTTTGAATGGCATAGAGATGTTTTATGTGGTATAGAGATGTTGTGAGTGGCATAGAGATGTTGTGAGGGGTATATGGATGTTGTGAGTGGCATAGAGATATCGTGAGTGGCATAGAGATGTTGTGAGCGGCATAGAGATGTTGTGAGTGGCATAGAGATGTTGTGAGTGGTATAGAGATGTTGTGAGTAGCATACAGATGTTGTGAGTGGTATAGAGATGTTGTGAGTGGCGTAGAGATATTGTGAGTGTCAAATAGATATTGTGAGTGGCATAGAGATGTTGTGAGTGGCATAGAGATGTCGTGAGTGGCATAGAGATGATGTGAGTGCCATGGAGATGTTATGAGTGGTATAGAGATGTTGTGAGTGGCATAGAGATGTTGTGAGTGGCATAGAGATGTCGTGAGTGGCATAGAGATGATGTGAGTGCCATGGAGATGTTATGAGTGGTATAGAGATGTTGTGAGTAGCATATAGATGTTGTGAGTGGCATAGAGATGTTGTGAGTGCCATAGAGACGTTGTAAGTGGCATAGAGATGTTGTGAGTAGCATAGAGATGTTGTGAGTGGCAAAGAGATGTTGTGATTGGCATAGAGATGTTGTGAGTGGCAAAGAGATGTTGTGAGTGGCATAGATATGTTGTGAGTGGCATAGAGATGTTGTGCGTGCCATATAGATGTTGTGAGTGGCATAGAGATGTTGTGAGTGGCATAGAGATGTTGTGAGTGGCATAGAGATGTTGTGAGTGGTATAGAGATGTTGTGAGTGGCATACAGATGTTGTGAGTGGCATAATAATGCTGTGAGTGGCATAGAGATGTTGTGAGTTGTATAGACTTGTTTTGTGTGGCCAGAGATGTTGTGAGTGGCATAGAGATGTTCTGAGTGGTATAGAGATGTTGTGAGTGGTATAGAGATGTTGTGAGTGGCATACAGATGTTGTGAGTGGCATAATAATGCTGTGAGTGGCATAGAGATGTTGTGAGTTGTATAGACTTGTTTTGTGTGGCCAGAGATGTTGTGAGTGGCATAGAGATGTTCTGAGTGGTATAGAGATGTTGTGAGTGGTATAGAGATGTTGTGAGTGGCATACAGATGTTGTGAGTGGCATAATAATGCTGTGAGTGGCATAGAGATGTTGTGAGTTGTATAGACTTGTTTTGTGTGGCCAGAGATGTTGTGAGTGGCATAGAGATGTTCTGAGTGGTATAGAGATGTTGTGAGTGGTATAGAGATGTTGTGAGTGGCATACAGATGTTGTGAGTGGCATAATAATGCTGTGAGTGGCATAGAGATGTTGTGAGTTGTATAGACTTGTTTTGTGTGGCCAGAGATGTTGTGAGTGGCATAGAGATGTTCTGAGTGGTATAGAGATGTTGTGAGTGGTATAGAGATGTTGTGAGTGGCATACAGATGTTGTGAGTGGCATAATAATGCTGTGAGTGGCATAGAGATGTTGTGAGTTGTATAGACTTGTTTTGTGTGGCCAGAGATGTTGTGAGTGGCATAGAGATGTTCTGAGTGGTATAGAGATGTTGTGAGTGGTATAGAGATGTTGTGAGTGGCATACAGATGTTGTGAGTGGCATAATAATGCTGTGAGTGGCATAGAGATGTTGTGAGTTGTATAGACTTGTTTTGTGTGGCCAGAGATGTTGTGAGTGGCATAGAGATGTTCTGAGTGGTATAGAGATGTTGTGAGTGGTATAGAGATGTTGTAAGTGGCATAGAGATGTTGTGACTGGTATATACTTGTTTTGAGTGGTGTACAGATATTGTGAGTGGCATAGAGATGTTTTTAGTGGCATAGAGATGTTGCGAGTGGCATAGAGATGTTGTGAGTGGCATAAAGATGTTGTGAGTGGCATAGAGATGTTGTGAGGGGTATAGAGATGTTGTGAGTGGCATAGAGATGTTGTGAGTGGCATAGAGATGTTGTGAGTGGCATAGAGATGTTGTAAGTGGCATAGAGATGTCATGATTGGCATAGAGATGTTGTGAGTGCCATAAAGATGTTGTGAGTGGAATAGAGATGTTGTGAGTGGCATAGAGATGTTGTGAGTGGCATAGTGATGTTGTGAGTGGCATAGAAATGTTGTGAGTGCCATAGAGATGTTGTGAGTGGCATAGAGATGTTGTGAGTGGCATAGAGATGTTGTGAGTGGGATAAAGATGTTGTGACTGGCATAGAGATGTTGTGAGTTTCAAAAATGTTAAGAGTGGCATAGAGATGTTGTGAGTAGTATAGACATGTTGTGAGTGGCATAAAGATGTTGTCAGTGGCATAGAGATGTTGTGAGTGAAATAGAGATGTTGTGAGTTGCATAGAGATGGTGTGAGTGGCATAGAGATGTTGTGAGTGGTATAGAGATGTGAGTGGCATGAAGATGTTGTAAGTGGCATAGTGATGTTGTGAGTGGCATAGAGATGTTGTGAATGGCATAGAGATGTTGTGAGTGCTATAGAGATGTTGTGAGTGGCATAGAGCTGTTGTGAGTGGTATAGAGATGTTGTGAGTGGCATAGAGATGTTGTGAGTGGTATAGAGATGTTGTGAGTGGCATAGAGAAGTTGTGAGTGGTATAGAGATGTTGTGAGTGGCATAGAGATGTTGTGAGTGGCATAGAGATGTTGTAAGTGGCATAGAGATGTTGTGAGTGGCAGAGAGATGTTGTGAGTGGCATAGAGATGTTGTGAGTGGCATAGAGATGTTATGAGTGGAATAGAGATGTTTTGAGTGGCATAGAGATGTTGTGAGTGGCATAGAGATGTTGTGAGAGGTATAGAGATGTTGTGAGTGGCATAGAGATGTTGTGAGTGGTATAGAGTAGTTGTGATTGGCATATACATGTTGTGAGTGGCAAGAGATGTTTTGTGTGGCATAGAGATTTTGTGAGTTGTAGAGAGATGTTGTGAGTGGCATAGATATCTTGTGAGTGGTATAGAGATGTTGTGAGTAGCATAGAGATGTTGTGTGTGGCATAGAGATGTTGTAAGTGGCATAGAGATGTTGTGAGTGGCATAGAGATGTTGTGAGTGGCATAGAGATGTTGTGAGTGGTATGGGGATGTTGTTAGTAGCATAGGGATGTTGTGAGTGGCATAGAGATGTTGTGAGTGGCATAGAGATGTTGTGAGTGGCATAGAGATGTTGTGAGTGGTATAGAGATGTTGTGAGTGGCATACAGATGTTGTGAGTGGCATAATAATGCTGTGAGTGGCATAGAGATGTTGTGAGTTGTATAGAGATGTTGTGAGTGGCATAGAGATGTTGTGAGTGGCATAGAGATGTTTTGAGTGGTATAGAGATATTGTGAGTGGCATAGAGATGTTGTGAATGGTATAGACTTGTTGTGAGTGGCATGGAGATGTTGTGAGTGGCATAGAGATGTTTTGAGTGGCATATATATGTTTTGAGTGGCATATAGATGTTGTGAGTGGTATAGAGATGTTGTGAGTGGCATAGAGATGTTGTGAGTGCCATAGAGACGTTGTAAGTGGCATAGAGATGTTGTGAGTGGCATAGAGATGTTGTGAGTGGCATAGAGATGTTGTGAGTGGCATAGAGATGTTGTGAGTGGCATAGAGATGTTGTGAGTGGCATAGAGATGTTGTGAGTTGTATAGACTTGTTTTGTGTGGCCAGAGATGTTGTGAGTTGTATAGACTTGTTTTGTGTGGCCAGAGATGTTGTGAGTTGTATAGACTTGTTTTGTGTGGCCAGAGATGTTGTGAGTTGTATAGACTTGTTTTGTGTGGCCAGAGATGTTGTGAGTTGTATAGACTTGTTTTGTGTGGCCAGAGATGTTGTGAGTTGTATAGACTTGTTTTGTGTGGCCAGAGATGTTGTGAGTTGTATAGACTTGTTTTGTGTGGCCAGAGATGTTGTGAGTTGTATAGACTTGTTTTGTGTGGCCAGAGATGTTGTGAGTTGTATAGACTTGTTTTGTGTGGCCAGAGATGTTGTGAGTTGTATAGACTTGTTTTGTGTGGCCAGAGATGTTGTGAGTTGTATAGACTTGTTTTGTGTGGCCAGAGATGTTGTGAGTTGTATAGACTTGTTTTGTGTGGCCAGAGATGTTGTGAGTTGTATAGACTTGTTTTGTGTGGCCAGAGATGTTGTGAGTTGTATAGACTTGTTTTGTGTGGCCAGAGATGTTGTGAGTTGTATAGACTTGTTTTGTGTGGCCAGAGATGTTGTGAGTTGTATAGACTTGTTTTGTGTGGCCAGAGATGTTGTGAGTTGTATAGACTTGTTTTGTGTGGCCAGAGATGTTGTGAGTTGTATAGACTTGTTTTGTGTGGCCAGAGATGTTGTGAGTTGTATAGACTTGTTTTGTGTGGCCAGAGATGTTGTGAGTTGTATAGACTTGTTTTGTGTGGCCAGAGATGTTGTGAGTTGTATAGACTTGTTTTGTGTGGCCAGAGATGTTGTGAGTTGTATAGACTTGTTTTGTGTGGCCAGAGATGTTGTGAGTTGTATAGACTTGTTTTGTGTGGCCAGAGATGTTGTGAGTTGTATAGACTTGTTTTGTGTGGCCAGAGATGTTGTGAGTTGTATAGACTTGTTTTGTGTGGCCAGAGATGTTGTGAGTTGTATAGACTTGTTTTGTGTGGCCAGAGATGTTGTGAGTTGTATAGACTTGTTTTGTGTGGCCAGAGATGTTGTGAGTTGTATAGACTTGTTTTGTGTGGCCAGAGATGTTGTGAGTTGTATAGACTTGTTTTGTGTGGCCAGAGATGTTGTGAGTTGTATAGACTTGTTTTGTGTGGCCAGAGATGTTGTGAGTTGTATAGACTTGTTTTGTGTGGCCAGAGATGTTGTGAGTTGTATAGACTTGTTTTGTGTGGCCAGAGATGTTGTGAGTTGTATAGACTTGTTTTGTGTGGCCAGAGATGTTGTGAGTTGTATAGACTTGTTTTGTGTGGCCAGAGATGTTGTGAGTTGTATAGACTTGTTTTGTGTGGCCAGAGATGTTGTGAGTTGTATAGACTTGTTTTGTGTGGCCAGAGATGTTGTGAGTTGTATAGACTTGTTTTGTGTGGCCAGAGATGTTGTGAGTTGTATAGACTTGTTTTGTGTGGCCAGAGATGTTGTGAGTTGTATAGACTTGTTTTGTGTGGCCAGAGATGTTGTGAGTTGTATAGACTTGTTTTGTGTGGCCAGAGATGTTGTGAGTTGTATAGACTTGTTTTGTGTGGCCAGAGATGTTGTGAGTTGTATAGACTTGTTTTGTGTGGCCAGAGATGTTGTGAGTTGTATAGACTTGTTTTGTGTGGCCAGAGATGTTGTGAGTGGGATAGAGATGTTGTGAGGGGTATATGGATCTTCTGAGTGGCATAGAGATGTTGTGAGTGGCATAGAGATGTTCTGAGTGGCATAGAGATGTTGTGAGTGGCATAGAGATTTTGTGAGTGGTATAGTGATGTTGTGAGTGGCATAGAGATGTTTTTAGTGGTATAGAGATGTTGTGATTGGCATAGACATGTTGTGAGTGGCATACGGATGTTGTGAGTGGAATAGAGATGTTTTGAGTGTCATAGAGATGTTGGGATTGGCAAAGAGATGTTTTGAGTTGCATAGAGATGTTGTGAGTGGAATAGAGATGTTGCGAGTGGCCTAGGATGTTGTGATTGGCATAATGATGTTGTGAGTGGCATAAAGATGTTGTGAGTGGCATAGAGATGTTGTGAGTGGCATATAGATGTTGTGAGTGGAATACAGATGTTGTGAGTGGCATAGAGACGTTGTGAGTGGCATAAAGATGTTGTGAGTGGCATAGAGATGTTGTGAGTGGCATAGAGATGTTGTGAGTGGCATAGAGATGTTGTGATTGGTATAAAGATGATGTGAGTGGTATACAGATGTTGTG
This sequence comes from Penium margaritaceum, assembly GCA_023375785.1. Taxonomy (NCBI): domain Eukaryota; kingdom Viridiplantae; phylum Streptophyta; class Zygnematophyceae; order Desmidiales; family Peniaceae; genus Penium; species Penium margaritaceum. Next base: position 56,590 of record SZWC01010580.1, on the reverse strand, counting down.
AGTGGCATAATAATGTTGTGAGTGGCATAGAGATGATGTGAGTTGTATAGAGATGTTGTGAGTGGCATAGAGATGTTGTGAGTGGCATAGAGATGTTGTGAGGTGTATAGAGATGTTGTGAGTGGCATAGAGATGTTGTGAGTTGTATAGACTTGTTTTGTGTGGCCAGAGATGTTGTGAGTGGCATAGAGATGTTGTGAGTGGCAAAGGGATGCTGTGAGTGGCATAGAGATGTTGTGAGTGGCATACAGATGTTGTGAGTGGCATAAAAATGTTGTGAGTGGCATAGAGATGTTGTGAGTTGTATAGAGATTTTGTGAGTGGCATAGTGATGTTGTGAGTGGCATAGAGATTTTGTGAGTTGTATAGAGATGTTGTGAGTGGCATAGAGATGTTGTGAGTGGTATAGACTTGTTGTGAGTGGCATAGAGATGTTGTGAGTGGCATAGAGATGTTTTGAGTAGCATAGATATGTTTTGAGTGGCAAAGAGATGTTGTGAGAGGAATATAGATGTTGTGAGTGGCATAGAGATGTTGTGAGTGGCATAGAGATGTTGTGAGTGGTATGGGGATATTGTTAGTAGCACAGGGATGTTGTGAGTGACATAATAATATTGTGAGTGGCATAGAGATGTGAGTGGCATATAGATGTTGCGAGTGGTATAGAGATGTTGTGAGTGCCATGGAGATGTTGTGAGTGGTATAGAGATGTTGTAAGTGGCATAGAGATGTGAATAGCATAGATATGTTGTGAGTGGCATAGAGATGTTGTGAGTGGCATAGAGATGTTGTGAGTGGAAAAGAGATGTTGTGATTGGCATAGAGATGTTGGGAGTGGCATAGCGATGTTGTGAGTGGCATAGAAATGTTGTGAGTGGCATAGAGATGTTGTGAGTGACATGGAGATGTTGTGAGCGGCATAGAGATGTTGTGAATGGCATAGAGATGTTGTGAGTCGTATGAAGAAGTTGCGAGTGGCATATAGATGTTGTGAGTGGTATAGAGATGTTGTAAGTGGCATAGAGATGTTGTGACTGGTATATACTTGTTTTGAGTGGAGTACAGATATTTTGAGTGGCATAGAGATGTTTTTAGTGGCATATAGATGTTGCGAGTGGCATAGAGATGTTGTGAGTGGTATAGAGATGTTGTGAGTGGCATAGAGATGTTGTGATTGGTGTAGGGATGTTGTGAGTGGCATAGACATGTTGTGAGTGGCATAGAGATGTTGTGAGTGGCGTTGTGAGAGGAATATTGGCATAGAGATGTTGTGTTCGGTATAGAGATGTTGTGGGTGGCATAGAGAGGTTGTGAGTGGTATAGAGATGTTGTGAGTGGCATAGAGATGTTGTGATTGGTGTAGGGATGTTGTGAGTGGCATAGACATGTTGTGAGTGGCATAGAGATGTTGTGAGTGGCATAGAGATGTTGTGATTGGCATAGGGATGTTGTGAGTGGCATAGAGATGTTCTGAGTGGCATAGAGATGTTGTGAGTGGCATAGAGATTTTGTGAGTGGTATAGAGATGTTATGAGTGGCATAGAGATGTTGTGAGTGGTATAGAGATGTTGTGAGTGGCATAGACATGTTGTGAGTGGCATACAGATGTTGTGAGTGGAATAGAGATGTTTTGAGTGGCATAGGGATGTTGTGAGTGGGAAAGAGATATTTTGAATTGCATAGAGATGTTGTGAGTGGAATACAGATGTTGCGAGTGGCCTAGAGATGTTGTGAGTGGCATAATGATATTGTGAGTGGCATAAAGTTGTTGTGAGTGGCATAGAGATGTTGTGAGTGGCATCTAGATGTTGTGAGTGGCATAGAGATGTTGTGAGAGGCAAAGAGATGTTGTGAGTGGCAAAAGATGTTGTGAGTGGCATAGAGATGTTGTGAGTTGCATAGAGATGTTGTGAGTGGCATAGAGATGTTGTGATTGGTATAGAGATGTTGTGAGTGGCATACAGATGTTGTGAGTGGCATAACAATATTGTGAGTAGCATAGAGATGTTGTGAGTTGTATAGAGATGTTGTGAGTGGCATAGAGATGTTGTGAGTGGCATAGAGATGTCGTGAGTGTTATAGAGATGTTGTGAGTGGCATAGAGATGTTGTGAGTGGTATAGACTTGTTGTGAGTGGCATAGAGATCTTGTGAGTGGCATAGAGATTTTTTGAGTGGCAAAGAGATGTTTTGAGTGGCATAGAGATGTTGTGAGTGGTATAGAGATGTTGTGAGTGGCATAGAGATGTTTTGAGGGGTATATGGATGTTGTGAGTGGCATAGAGATATTGTGAGTGGCATTGAGATGTGAGCGGCATAGAGATGTTGTGAGTGGCATAGAGATGTTGTGAGTGGCATAGAGATGTCGTGAGTGGCATAGAGATGATGTGAGTGCCATGGAGATGTTATGAGTGGTATAGAGATGTTGTGAGTAGCATACAGATGATGTGAGTGGTATAGAGATTTTGTGAGTGGCATAGAGATATTGTGAGTGTCATATAGATATTGTGAGTGGCATAGAGATGTTGTGAGTGGCATAGAGATGTCGTGAGTGGCATAGAGATGATGTGAGTGCCATGGAGATGTTATGAGTGGTATAGAGATGTTGTGAGTGGCATAGAGATATTGTGAGTGTCATATAGATATTGTGAGTGGCATAGAGATGTTGTGAGTGGCATAGAGATGTCGTGAGTGGCATAGAGATGATGTGAGTGCCATGGAGATGTTATGAGTGGTATAGAGATGTTTTCAGTGGCATAGAGATGTTGTGAGTGCCATAGAGACGTTGTAAGTGGCATAGAGATGTTGTGAGTAGCATAGAGATGTTGTGAGTGGCATAGAGATGTTGTGAGTGGCATAGAGATGTTGTGAGTGGCATATAGATGTTGTGAGTGGCATAGAGATGTTGTGAGTGGTATAGAGATGTTGTGAGTGGCATACAGATGTTGTGAGTGGCATTATAATGCTGTGAGTTGCATAGAGATGTTGTGAGTTGTATAGAGATGTTGTGAGTGGCATAGAGATGTTGTGAGTGGCATAGAGATGTTATGAGTGGTATAGAGATGTTGTGAGTGGCATAGAGATGTTGTGAATGGTATAGACTTGTTGTGAGTGGCATAGACATGTTGTGAGTGGCATAGAGATGTTTTGAGTGGCATAGATATGTTTTGAGTGGCATAGAGATGTGAGTGGTATAGAGATGTTGTGAGTGGCATATAGATGCTGTGAGTGGTATATGGATGTTCTGAGTGGCATAGAGATGTTGTGATGGGCATAGAGATGTTGTGAGTGGCATAGAGATGTTGTGAGTGGCATAGAGATGTTGTGAGTGGTATAGGGATGTTCTGAGTGGCATAGAGATGTTGTGAGTAGCATAGAGATGTTGTGAGTAGCATAGAGATGTTGTGAGTAGCATAGAGATGTTGTGAATGGCATAGAGACGTTGTGAGTGCCATAGAGTTGTTGTAAGTGGCATAGAGATGTTCTGAGTGGCATAGAGATGTTGTGAGTGGCATAGAGATGTTGTGAGTGGCATAGAGATGTTGTGAGTGGCATAGAGATGTTGTAAGTGGCATAGAGATGTTGTGAGTGGCGTAGAGATGTTGTGAGTGGCATAGAGATTTTCTGAGTGGCATAGAGATGTTGTGAGTAGCATAGAGATGTTGTGAGTGGCATAAAGATGTTGTGTGTGGCATAGAGATGATGTGAGTGGTATAGAGATGTTTTGAGTGGTATAGAGATGTTGTGAGTGGCATTGAGATGTTGTGAGTGGCATAGAGTTGTTTTGAGTGGCATAGAGATGTTGTGAGTGGCATAGAGATGTTGTGAGTTGTATAGGGATGTTGTGAATGGCATAAAGATGCTGTGAGTGGCATAGAGATGTTGTGAGTGGTATAGAGATGTTGTGAGTGGCATAGAGATATTGTGAGTGGCATAGTGATGTTGTGAGTGGCATAGAAATGTTGTGAGTGCCATATAGATGTTGTGAGTGGCATAGAGATGTTGTGAGTGGCAGAGAGATGTTGTGAGTGGGATAACGATGTTGTGACTGGCATAGAGATGTTGTGAGTGGCAGAGAGATGTTGTGAGTGGCAGAGAGATGTTGTGAGTGGCAGAGAGATGTTGTGAGTGGCAGAGAGATGTTGTGAGTGGCAGAGAGATGTTGTGAGTGGCAGAGAGATGTTGTGAGTGGCAGAGAGATGTTGTGAGTGGCAGAGAGATGTTGTGAGTGGCAGAGAGATGTTGTGAGTGGCAGAGAGATGTTGTGAGTGGCAGAGAGATGTTGTGAGTGGCAGAGAGATGTTGTGAGTGGCAGAGAGATGTTGTGAGTGGCAGAGAGATGTTGTGAGTGGCAGAGAGATGTTGTGAGTGGCAGAGAGATGTTGTGAGTGGCAGAGAGATGTTGTGAGTGGCAGAGAGATGTTGTGAGTGGCAGAGAGATGTTGTGAGTGGCAGAGAGATGTTGTGAGTGGCAGAGAGATGTTGTGAGTGGCAGAGAGATGTTGTGAGTGGCAGAGAGATGTTGTGAGTGGCAGAGAGATGTTGTGAGTGGCAGAGAGATGTTGTGAGTGGCAGAGAGATGTTGTGAGTGGCAGAGAGATGTTGTGAGTGGCAGAGAGATGTTGTGAGTGGCAGAGAGATGTTGTGAGTGGCAGAGAGATGTTGTGAGTGGCAGAGAGATGTTGTGAGTGGCAGAGAGATGTTGTGAGTGGCAGAGAGATGTTGTGAGTGGCAGAGAGATGTTGTGAGTGGCAGAGAGATGTTGTGAGTGGCAGAGAGATGTTGTGAGTGGCAGAGAGATGTTGTGAGTGGCAGAGAGATGTTGTGAGTGGCAGAGAGATGTTGTGAGTGGCAGAGAGATGTTGTGAGTGGCATTGAGATGTTGTGAGTGGTATAGAGATGTTGTGAGTGGCATAGAGATGTTGTGAGTGGCATAGAGATGTTATGAGTGGTATAGGGATGTTTTGATTGGCATAAAGATGTTGTGAGTGGCATAGTGATGTTGTCAGTGGCATAGAGATGTTGTCAGTCGCACAGAGATGTTGTGAGTTGCATAGAGATGTTGTGAGTGGTATAGAGATGCTGTGAGGTGCATAGAGATGTTGTGAGTGGTATAATAATGTTGTGACTGGCATAGAGATGTTGTGAATGGTATATAGATGTTGTAAGTGGCATAGAGATGTTGTGAGTGGCATAGAGATTTTGTGAGTGGTATAAAGATGTTGTGAGTGGCATAGAGATGTTGTGAATGGTATAGACTTGTTGTGAGTGGCATAGAGATGTTGTGAGTGGCATAGAGATGTTTTGAGTGGCATAGATATGTTTTGAGTGGCATAGAGATGTTGTGAGTGGTATAGAGATGTTGTGAGTGGCATAGAGATGTTGTGAGTTGCATGGAGATGTTGTAAGTGGCATAAAGATGTTGTGAATGGCATAGAGACGTTGTGAGTGCCATAGAGTTGTTGTAAGTGGCATAGAGATGTTCTGAGTGGCATAGAGATGTTGTGAGTGGCATAGAGATGTTGTGAGTGGCATAGAGATGTTGTGAGTGGCATAGAGTTGTTGTGAGTGGCATAGAGATGTTGTGAGTGGCGTAGAGATGTTGTGAGTGGCATAGAGATTTTCTGAGTGGCATAGAGATGTTGTGAGTAGCATAGAGATTTTGTGAGTGGCATAAAGATGTTGTGTGTGGCATAGAGATGTTGTGAGTGGTATAGAGATGTTTTGAGTGGCATAGAGATGTTGTGAGTGGCATTGAGATGTTGTGAGTGGCATAGAGATGTTTTGAGTGGCATAGAGATGTTGTGAGTGGCATAGAGATGTTGTGAGTGGCATTGAGATGTTGTGAGTGGCATAGAG
>SZWC01010579.1:39390-57066 GCA_023375785.1 Penium margaritaceum | reverse complement strand
GGGGGGGGGGGGGGGGGGGGGGGGGGGGGGGGGTAGCCTGAGCAAGACTCAGAACACTACGTGCGCCATTCGGGGGTGTGGCGCATGCCTTGACGTTGAGACCTCCATCATTGTAGTGCTCTCATATGCGATCCATTCCGCCACCTAGGCACTTGCCACAGGAGTCGCACTCGAAGCCAGGCCATCCCTTCTCCGTTAAGTATGGCGCTCAGAATCGCGAAAAGCCCCTGGCCTGGACAGCCATGGCAAGAGGCGGTGGAGGAAGCGAACAGCGGGATGCTGAGGATTCGTGCAGGAGTTGTTGGAAGTTGTTGCTCGGAAGTGAGGAGTAGTGCGGAAAGCCACCAGTGAAATAGGTGCGGCGCAGGAGCTTAGGCCTCGCCTCCATGGCGCGTTGGAAGTGAACAGAGGGCGACTGGACTGCTTGAGGTTTCAAACTTTCGAACTGCGAAGTAGCGTGCCAAGGCGAGCGGCGGCGTCGCATTAGGCGTCGCGCATGAGCCCCGTACGTGCGTCTGAGGCTAGATTAGTGCAACATACCTGGATGTTGAGGATAAAGTTTGCGACATGAAACCTTTTGCTGTATGCATAAACAGGGGAATGTACGCCAACATGGAGAGTTTGAGAACAAAACAAAAAAACATGGGATCCTTGCGAACCTGCTTATCCAAAATAAAGTATAAAGTCATCCGACGTCAAACTGCATGTTGCGCAAGAGAACGTCCACGGCAAGCACTGAAGACCATCCCAAAAAAAATTGTGGGACCTCGTGAAGTGTCTCTTGCGTTGCTGCATGGCACCGCTGTCGACCGTGACTGGAGCCCAGTCGAAACGTCGACTCGACCCGACTGGCTCGACTGCGCCGACTGGGAGTCGAACCTGGTCAGTCGGAGTCGACGGCAATCAGAACATGAAACGTTGACGCGCAGGTCCTGCTACTGCGGGGTCCTAGTGCCTACAGCAAACAACTTAAACCCAAACCCACTGGTGCCGAGTCTCGTGACTTTTGTATCAGGGGGGAAACGGGGCACGCGAGCGATCACAATTCTGAATGATCTCACTCGCGAATGGCTCGCTCTGATACCAGAAAAGCTAATGTCATCATGCGCACACTTCGCCCTCGGTCTTGGCGAGTTCCGAAATCCAGGGCTAAGCCGGAGAGATGCTTTTGAGAGAACAATTGCAGCCGATGCACTCCACCTCAGTTATTTTTGTTTCTTTGGAGCAGCTGCCCATCAATGGGTATAGCATGGCATGGCATTGTGTGGCAAGGCATGGTATGGCACAGTATGGCATGGTCCAGCATGGTGTGGCATGGTATGGCATGGCATCACATGGCAAGGCATAGCATGGCATGGCATGGTATGGCATGCCACAACATGGTTTGGCGTGGCATGATGTAGCATGGCATGGCACGCCATGGTGCTGCATGGCATGTCATAGCGTTGCATGGCGTGGCACAGCGTGGCATGGCATGGCATGACCCGGCATGGCTTGGAATGGCGTGGTCTGGCATGGTCTGGCATGTATGGCCCAGACATGGCATGGCATGGCGTGGCATGAGAAAATGCAGGTGCATGGCAAGTCATCAAGGGTGATAGGGCCCAAAGGGCAGCAGGGTCAACACACTCAAGCTCTCTACAAAGCATAGCAAGTAAGCCCCTTCAAACGAGTTTGCGACGTCGCCTACTTCACATGTCCTACTCGACACGGTTCGGGGACGGGTGCGTGCGACACCCCCCTGTGGGTCCCACCTTACTACTCATGACTCAACGCTTCAATTCGGTCCTTCTGAAAAACATGTTGAAATGCGTTTTTGTTTGTTTGGAGTGGCCGACAACTTGACGGCCTCGAAAACGTTCTTTTGACGGTAGCAGTCGGTGGGCTAGCCGGCGGGACTACGTACTCCGTGTCTTTGCGGAAGGCTAGTCGCGACTGAGTCACAAGTAGTCCACTTGATTTTGAAAAATATTTGAACATGCAGGTCACCGTCGGGTCTTGATTGCCACGTCAGATCACTAGACACAGTGGATGGATGGGGAGCCGTGGATAAGACATTGTGGGCTACTTTGTACTTAACGGCTGGATTTCCACAATCGTGTCTCAACCATAGACCGACGAGATGGTCATTATTGAACGGCTGGATTTCCACGATCGTGAATCAGCCATCGACCGAGGGGGATGGTCACCTTTAACATCTACCCAGCTTCTCAAACCTCTCATTTCAATCGTAAATTCTTCCTGGTTTACAATGCCGTATTAACGATTTTCTAAAAGTCTTCCGAAATGGAAAGGGATCAATACGATTGGCTGGCGCGAAGTCGCCGGTCATCCCGTGTGCTAAACGCTGTCAAACCGCTATCCGGCACGAAACAACTGAATTGGTTGAAAATGTCGTCGAAACGTGTCGAGCCTACTTTTCTGACCGGCGTCTGTATCCACTCGGTAGGCTTTCGATGCGCACCCATTCGAGCGTGGATTACTCGCGGCTCGGAACTCGTTTGAAGGGGCTTAATAGCAAAGCATAGCAAGGGCCCAAAGGTTGCTGGGACGGGGTAAGGAGGAGGAGGGACCGGGCAAGAGAAACATGGGGGATGCATTGCACTGATCGTGCACCATTGGTGTGGGAAAGCACAAGCATAATTAGGACTAAGCGAGAAAGCAGCAGCAGCAGCAGCAGCAGCAGCAGCAGTTGAGGCGGCAGCAGAAGCAGCAGCATCAAAAGCAGCATCAGCAGTAGCAATATTTAAGGTCCTCAAAGCGAGAGTGTCGCTCGGGAATATCTCAGGTTTGGGGACCCTTAAATCAACGCAAGACTTTGCTTCCCGAGTCGCCTGTGTCGGCGACTCGAGAACTGCACTGCAACTGGGAGTGCGACTTGATGAAAGGGGTTTCATAGGAGTGTGCGACCCGGGAAAAAGCATCGTTTGGAGGACCATAGCAGTATTGACAGCAGCGGCAGTAGAAGCACCAACTGCAACAGCAACACCAGCAAAAGCAACAGCAGCAGCAGCAGCAGCAACAGTACCAGTAGTAGCAGCAGCAGCAGCAGAAGCAGAAGAAGCATCAGCAGCAGCAGCAGCAGCAGCAAGATAGAGAAGAAAGAGAAGAAGAAAGCGAAGAAGAAGAAGAAAATGAAAAAGAATAAGAACGAGAAGAAGAAGAAGAAGAAGAAGAAGAAGAAGAAGAAAAGGAAGAAGAAGAAGAAGAAGAAGAAGAGGAAGCAGGGACAGCAACGGCAGCAGCAGAGGAAGTAGCAGCCGTGGCAACAGTGGAGGCAGCAGCTGTGGCGGCGGCAGCAGCAGGAGCAGGAGCAGCAGTAGCAGCAGGAGGAGCAGCGGCAATATCAGCTATCAGAGCAGCAGCAGTAGCAGCAGGAGGAGCAGTGGCAGTAGCAGTAGAAGCAGTAGCAGCGGAAGCAGAAGCAGGAGCGACAGCAGCAGCAGCAGGAGCTGCAGCAGAAGCAAGAAAACAACAGCAGCTCGACATTTTGCAGCAAAGGAAGAAACATGAGGACAAAGATGCCTGTATGCAGCTGTAGCAGCTGAAAAGGATCGGCGTCAGTCCTTCTACTCGGCTCAAGTTAGTTCTATTTCTCTCCCGCCCTTTTCTTGTCAGTGTTTCCATTTCTCTGGCTCTCTCGCTCCAAAAATGCTGTCCGCCCGCAAGCAGAAAGCACCGCACGCCATGGAAGCATGCACTTTCTCTTTCTGGACGTTTTGCAAACGCCTGCGAGCACAAAGTACCGCGAGGCACTGAAAGTGGGAAGCAAAGCTCCGTTCAGTACCAAGAGCAGGCGCGACGGCGGTGAAGCCGAGTGCGCACAGCAGCAGCAGTAGCAGCGGCACAGGGCGTCTGGAGTCCCTTCGTGCCATCGTCGTTTCTCACTCCAGCGTCTGCCGCGCAAGCTTATGAGGAAGAGACGGAAGCGAGGACGACGGACGAAGGAGCTGTCGGCGTCGCTGAGAAGGGGAGAAGGCAGAGAGAGGCTTGTGGCGAGTCGGGGGTGAGATTGGGACGATGCGTTGGTGCGGCTTTGAGTGCAGTGTCGACAGTTGCTGCAAGGCTACCCTCTGAGAGGTGTTGCTTTGGAGCGTTGGTGTTGGAACGTTGTTAGGATGTTGGAAAAGCGTGGAGGCCAAACAAACTGACGACATCGGGAGTGTCTTGCGTTGGCATGGACCGCCTTCTGGGTCGTGCAACGAGGAGTTCTTATGCCTGGTATGCGCTGGACAACACCGCAAGCTTTGAGGAGTTGCAGCAGGTGTTTAGAGAGGGGGTTGGGGGCGGGGACACCAAAGCAGAGGCAACGGCAGCAGCCCCCCCTCCCCCATGCCTGCCCTTCAACGCGGCTCGAATAAACGATTTTCCGCACGTGACGCGGACGCGCTGTTCGCTCCAGCGCGACCCGGCGCCCCTCGATGAGCTGTTCCTCGGCAGCGTCAGGACCGACGAGAACTTCAATTTGGGTGTAAATTTCGAAGTATCGCCCAACGTAAGCGCCCCCGCTAAAAGGGGAATCAGAGTATCCCCACCCCCCCCCCCAAAAAACAGCACTCAAAACAAATGTCCAGCAAACACAAGGATGTGAAAACAAAACCCCCCTGAAGGTAGCATGCAAGAAAGCAACATGCAGTAGGTTGTGCCACTTAAACCACCGCAATATGTAACATACCAATGGAACTTCAATACTCTATTTTGCATTCTCTCTTTGAGAAAAAAATAAACACATGATTTCTTAGAGAAGTATGACAACGAAAAAGTGCCCTGGGATGGGGCAAACAATATGTTGTAAGAAAAGGTACTCTAAAACGCCCACGACACCATGAGGAGGGAAAAAACCATGAAGGAAGAGTTGAGGCAATGTTGAAGTATTGGTCTCATATCAACTCAACATCAGTGACATGATGGCGACATAACGATCTTGTAGAGAATTGAGATTTGTAGAACAAGAATTATCACAAAAAACTCAACAAGCACATAAACACGCACCATTAAAAAAGGCTGAGATTTCCAAGGAAGTAGGTAGTAAACTTATATTGAATAAATGCAAATGATTCCCATAAGAAAATCTATTACCAATATTTTCATAATCTAAAAGTAAAAAAAAGTAGGCAAAGAAATGGTGAATCTGCAAATTTTTAACAAACGTCTTTGGTTGACGTGTGTTGTAAGTTTTATGGTGCTTCTTTGTGCGCTAGAGACTGAGGTGTATTTTTGTAGCATATCTATTCAACATGCAATACCTGAATTGATAGTTGACTCCTTATTTCCCTCTTAAGAAGGTGGAATACAAAAAAAAATGAAAATTGGTATAACCTTAGAACCGCAAAATAAAAAGATGTTGGAAACGAATACGGGTTTGTCTATGTAAAAAAGAGTGAAAGAGGAGGCAATGATGTTTCAAGAGATAACGAAAAAAGGCCATATGAATAGTGGATGTAACCTTCTACACGTGGACATACTCAACATTAGCCCCATTTTTTTGCCACATAAGATTAAAAAAAAGCATCTAGAGTAAATGGAGCACTAATGTATGCAAAACATTCAACTAGGTGAAAAACATTCATTTTCAATCCATTTACAATTTTCGTAAAATTTTGTGATACGGTCTTTACAATAAATAGATAGACCATGTTATCATGGAAATGGCATAGAGAAATGCTGAATGGTCTCATCTCATCCAAAAACATGATGAATTCCATGTTGATTCATGTTCATAAGAAAACTATTATAAGCTCATGGGCCAAAATGATATGGTATTCTACATAGAAACTGCCACAATAACAATAAGAGCTCCTATGAATAAAGGTTTATCTTTTCATTTTACTCGTAGTCATGTGCCTTTTTATGGCAGCTAGAATGACCAAGGCAAAACTATTAGTAACAAAAAATTTGGGACGGCAAGGGAGATGAAGGGAAGTGATACCAAATTCATTTTAGTGTTAAAACCTATAGTTAAAATCGATTTGAAAATCGTGAAAGGGGAAGTTATAAGGTGGGGATGTAAGTGAAATGATGGAAGAACAAGAATGGCTTGGCAAAATGCTGGGGAGAATGGTGGCCAATGCAAGTTTATGAGTATGCGATGCTGTTAATGTGAAAGCCCGTGGGGGTTTGGAAGGTCCTTAATGTTACATGAGTTTGTGATCGTGCATGGTCGTAGAATGAAAGATTGGAATTGAATTATATGAGATCAAGACATGTGTTTTTAATGATCTTTATCACATGCAATACGCTCTTGGGCTACTAAGAAAGGGGAATAAGGACAAAAAGAAGGGTGCCTAGGGTGAATATCTAAGAAAGAAGTAACATTTTCTGAAAGTGATGTTAAAACTTGGAGATGAAATGTTGAATGATAAGAATGGATCCCAAAACTTTCTCTTCAATCATCTTCCAAGAAATAGATGAGGGGAAAGGAAGAAAAGAGCGGATGCATAACACCTAGTACGGTGCATAATCAATGAGAGGTGAAGGAAGAAGAGTTTGACCATACCAATGTAAGGTTTTGCGGCACTTGATGAATTGAAAAAATTCTATGATGAGTGTTTTGTTACATGTTTGGTTTCCCTTATGGAGAACAGACCCAAATCTTTGTGATGTTTTGAGTGACAATAAGAAAGTAAGTAACTAAACACATCATAAACTTACAAAAATATTGGTTGAAAAAACTTCCTTCTCTTTGTGAATGAACAATGATGGCATTTCTGACATACTTACAAGAATCATGGTCGTCTTTTGGTCTATATAGTGAGAAACACCCTTGTTTTTACGCATGTGAATGAAGCACAAAAATTGAGAAGGAAAAACGAACATGAAAGTTTTAGTGATTGCAACGGCTCGAGTCTCCAGCACTGCTCTGAAGTCGCTGTTCAAGTTCGTAGAATGGAGTTCTCAGTCCGCGTCAGGGGTTTACTCCTTTCGCAGGAATGAGGGGCAATCGTCATTAACGACCCAGAGCAGGGAGACTCGAATATTTCGAGTCTTCAGAGGCCCATTTCCGTTTTAAACCTTACCCCTGGTTTTGGGACCCAAACCGGGGGTTTTACCTCAAACTCGTGTGTTCGCACGAGTTATTTTGTTATTTTTATGTCAAAGTCCGTCGCAAACAAACTTTGATTTACATTTCAGTGTTCTGCCACGAAATCGTCACGTGCGAGGGACGCTGGCGATTTCACGCTAGTTCTCTTGCCTCTCGTCCCTTGTCCCCTTCCCTCGTCCTTGCTCCCTCGCTTGCAAGGAGGGCGAGCGGGGGCGAGGGTAGGAGGCCACAAGGCCGCGCCCTCGATGCCGTCGTGGACTCAGCCGCCGATCGGGCCGAGGCTGCGATCGGCGACTAGCGGCTGGCCGGCCGGTGGCCGGCCGGTCGCTTGGCCGGCCGCCGGCCGTCCAGCCAGCCGGCAGGGAGCTGGCCGGCGGCCGGAGAAATGCGGGCCGCCGGCCAGCCCTCACTGATGCAAGGGGTGGTGCGCAACCCCCTCGCTTCAACGAGGAGGGAGGGCAGAACCGGCCCTCCTACTACATTCCTCCCCACTTGTTATGAATCGTCTTCGTTCATGAAAAACAAGCACGAATTGTCAGTTAATGAGTCATCAACATTGTGAAAGAAAACTAATAATTTCAATCACCAGCTAAACATGAACACGTGCATGGTACTTGGACCTAAGCTGTAGCTTGTAGGTCAGCACGGCTAGCGGCCTCCCCCCTTTAGGCAGGAGCTTCCGCGCGAGAACCATGTTGGGCGTCCCCAACCTCCTATGGTCTTCGTCCATGAATACTGCCCTATGGGAATGTTGTTCACTTTCTCCTCGTTCACGTGGTACCTCCTACCATGCGTCGATCTGTGCGAGTTGCAAGCTCTCTTTAGTGCTCGTTGACCACCCTTGTGTGCAACCAAGATGAGGGCTCCAATGAATCATGTATAGGTCCACAACCGGCCCAATGAACGAGGTACGCCCTAACAACGTGCAACGGAAGAGTAGCCTCTCGGTGCTGAAGTTGGCCAAGGACCTCGTATTGGCCGTCAGCAGCAAGGACTGCTGACGATGGTTGAACGATGCCATCTGCCGTGTATGGAGCCAGCAGGCCAACATGAAACTCGCCATGTATCTTCATACTCGGTGGAAGTAGCAATCAGTATGTAACTGGCCCGATGCGTGCCACAATGGGAAACGACCCAATCCACTTCGGTAGAAGTTTTCTTGCCCTTGGCGACTTCAACCGAAGGTTTTTAGTGCTAAGCAACACTTTGTCATCGATGTCAAACGAGACCTCCCAGCGACCTTTGTCGGCATTTGCCTTTTGTCACTGCCGAGCTGCTTGAAGGTGATCATTTGCCTCCTGTAACAAGGAGTCGATGCGCTTGACAAAGGCTTGAGCGGAAGGAACCTGCCCTTCTGTGCTCCCACTCTTCACCAATAAAGAGGGTACCACTGGATACCAATCACTGTTCAACACAAACGATGTGAACTGTGTGGACTCGTTCACCGAGTTGTTCACCGTAAACTCAGCCGGCGCTTGGAATTCGTCCTAATCATGCATTGCAGGGTCCATGTACATGCGGAGCATCTGCTCCAGAGTGTAATTCATGCACTTTGTTTGTCAAGTTTTTGGGGTGAAATGCTGTCGGCATTTGCGATTCACTACCGAAGTACTTGTGCATCTTTTTCTAGAACTTACTAGCAAGTTTCTAATCTCAAGTAGAGATAATGTGCAACGGCAAGCCGTGGTAGTTTACGACACCCTCAAAGAAGAGACGAGCAGTCTCCCCTACGTTCACGTCAGTGGTTGTAAGAATGAAGTGTGTCATCTTTGTCAGAAGATGCAAAACCACTTTTATTGCATCGTAGCCACGGGCCGTGTCCGGAAGACCAGTAATAAAGTCCATGCTGACGCACTCTCATGTAGTCCCAGGAATGGGAAGTTGTTGGAGGATTCCGGCAGGCTTCTTGTTACTAACCTTATTCCGAAGACATGGGTTGCATGTCATGGAATACTTACGGACATCGACACTCCATCCTGGCCACCAATAGTGGTCTGAGAGTGCTTGTCCGGTCTTTTGGGGTCCCTAATGACCTGCGACCGACGGGTTGTGGAACAGGTAGATAATCGTTGCTCAAAGGTTTTTCGAGTTTGGCACAACAACTTGTTCTGTGTGCCAGAAGACTCGTGCGGCCTCCACCAAGCAGTACTTGTCTAGATTTTGAGAGTCTTGAAACAAATAATCCATACAGTATCAAATATGGATCCTGCTTACAAAACACTTGATATCGATTATCTCTGGTTGTGATTGCGGCAGAGGTTTAGGGGGATCTAGTGATTGCACTGTTGTGGTTGCAATGGCCATAAAACACCCACCGACTTCGGTGGTCGCTTCAACTTCCAAAGACTGTCGACTTAGTGGATCGGCCACATAGATGCGTCTTGGCCGATATTCCTACGTGAACGAGAATCGGCTCAGGTATTTTCTCCAACGCGCCTGTTGTCTTGACAGGTTTGGTTGGGCTTTGAAAAACACCAATGGATTATGGTCAGTCATGACCGTCTCACCCCCTTCAGCACCCTCGAGGTAGCAACGCCACATCTTGAAAGCTATACTATCGCAAGGAGCTCTTGATCCCCAGACATGTACCGCGTTTTGGCGGGGATGAGCTTCTGGCTCTCATACGCAACTAGGTGACCGTTTTGCATGAGCAAGGCTCCGAGTCCTACTACCGACCCATCACATCGAACCTCCTACGGTTGTGATGGATCTGGAAGAGCTAGGGCGGGCGTCGTGGATAGTAGCTCTTTGACCTTGAGAAAAGCGTTCTCGTAATAAGATGTCCATTCCCAATGTACATCTTTTTGCATTAGCCTTGTTAGTGGTGCTACCAAGGTCGAATACCCTTGCATAAACCGTCGAAAGTAGTTTGCGAGGCCGAGGAAAGACCAAATCCACCCAACATTTTTGGGGCGTGGCCAGTCCACAACAGCTTGGACCTTTTGTACATCGACAAGGATGTCGTCCTTGCCGACGATGTGTCCAAGGTATTCGAGCTCATCTTGTGCAAATTTGCACTTGCTCACTTTTGCATAGAACTTCTGTTCCCAAAAGATTGCGAGAACTTTGCACAGATGTTCTATGTGCTCTTCCATTGATTTGGAGAAAACTAGGATGTCATCCAGGTAAACCAAGACAAATTGTCCGAGTTGCTTGGCAAACGTTCGGTTCATTTCTCCTTGGAAGGTTGTCGGGGCATTAGTAAGCCCGAAGCATAACACTCAGAACTGATAGTGTCCCATGTGCATTCGAAACGCGGTTTTGGACACATCATCTTCAATAATGCGGATTTGATCGTATCCTTGAGACAAATCCAAGGACGAAAATACTTTTGCGCCTTGGATTTGGTCAAAAAGGTCCTCAATCCGCGGTAAGGGGAATCAATTTTTCACCGTCAGCTTGTTCAACGCCCGATTGTCCACGCACATGCGTAAACCACCATCCATCTTGTTCACAAAAGGGATCAACGCATCGTACGGCAAGCTACTGGGCTCAATCCACCCTTTTGCAAGGTACTCTTTGATGTGGCGTTTGACCTCTCACCTTTCTGCTACACTAAGGCAATGAATGGGTGTGAACGGAGGATTCGCTTCTGGTTGCTGCGGAATCATGTGACCCATGTGTCTTTCTGGTGAAAGCCCAGCCAGTGGGTCTTGGAATACATCCAAGAACTCTGTCAATAGAGGTTTGATCTCTTGTAGCGTGTCTTCCTTCATGTCGTCCTCCATTTTCTGCAGCTGCGCCAAGAAGTATCGACAACCTTCTCCAATACGTCTCTTGACCTGCATGGTGGACAAGCTCGCATGGACTTTGAGTCGGGTCGGTGATAATTCTGTGCTCGGAGTCAACGTAAAGTGGCGCTGTCCTTTTTGGATGATCAAACGCTTTGATTCAAAGCACATTAGATCCTTGTTCTCAAGAATCCAGGGATCGCCTAGCACCACGTCAAACGGGTCAAGAAGTTTGAGTACCTTCAACGTGACACTCTCTGTGTACCCTTGAATACAAATTTTTGCTTTACAAGTACCAATCACGGGCACCGTACGGTTGTCACCAACAACAACTGCGCCATTTGATGGCTCCAAATTCAGGCCAACCTGTCGGATAAAGCCAAGGCTAACAAAAGTTTCGTCTCCTCCTGTGTCAGCAAGTACGTTCACGGGAGCGCCAGCTAGGTGTCCTTTGAACTGCATCGTCATGTTGCCTGTACTCTTCCCAGTGAACATGCTCAACGACGGCAAGCCGAGTTTGTGATAAACACGGAATCTTTACAACGGGCATCGCAAATCCCATGATTCACCCACTCGAGTCCACATCTTATGGGCACATGTGAATTCGGCTAGTATCTTCTAGTCTTTATATTTTACTGCGCCGAAAATGTCGACTAAAGGTACTGCGCACATGATTAAACTCATTGCTTTGAGGGTATTTGCTTCAATCATTGTGTCACACAACTGTTGCACTGTCGTCGGTGTCGGCACCCCTAAGCATGTACGATCATGCATCTCGTCCAGAGATGCAAGGTTTAGTGGGCAATGTCGGTCATCAAGTGTAGAATGCGTTCAACAAGAGGAGAGAAAACAAGAGAGAAATTTGAACTCGTCAAAAACTCAAATTGTTTAACATTCTCATCTGAAAACATGAACCCACACTTGTGATCCAGTTTTACTCGTGAGTGGTCCCCACTAACGTCACTTATGGGTGGGAAAAACCCGCCCCATGGCCTTGTAAGTTGCCACGGCCAGGCCCATTACCGTGATCGCGACCCTGTCCACGGCCCTGTCTGCTGCCTCGTGCCGCACCATCCCCACGAGGTGCTGCTACTGCAGCTAATGCCGCGACCTCTTGTCCACCACCAGCAGCCTCAGGGCACTGAGCCCAAGAGTGGCCCGGCTGCATGCAGTTGTGGCAGAGCCCTTCACGGAAAGTTGCCTTGCGGCGCTCACGCGCCACCTGTAGCTCGTCATTCTCGCGGCTGTACTTGTTGTTGGGGCCCTTGTGTCCACCAGCCTTCTTGGCTGGAGGGTTTACGGGCTGCTTGCCCTTGACCCCGCCTCGCTGTCAAGCTGACACACTAGCCCTTGCACCGTCCATGCGCATGATGCGGCCTTGCTGTGCACGCGCGTTCCACCGTGCATCAGAGTAGTGCTTTGGGTTCGCCGAATACGCTTTGCTCATGTAGTCGCGCAATGCCCTCCAGCTTGTCCAAGCTTGGCCAATGGTTGTCGTGGTGGTCTTGTCCTTTAGCTTCTCACTGGCAAGACCATCACGCAAGTACTCCAACAGCATGCACTCTGGGTACGTGAAGGTCTGAGTCCCATCGCCCTCTGTGAAACTTTTGGCTTCCTCCATGAGTGCGGTGAACTCGCTTAAGTAGGATTCGAGCGAGCTACCCAACTGCTTGAAATCCTTGATCTTGTGGAAGGTGCATCGCGCCTCCTTAGGTAAGGTGCACTTCTTGCGCATGTTTGCGTAGAAGGCCTCCAACGACATGGGCTGCCACTCTAGGTGCGGCTGCTGCGCACTCTACTCCTTGACCACATACTTGAAGAGTTTTTCTTCAAGCCTCCTTGTGGCAAGGTTGCCCCACTGACTAAATGGAGCCTTGTGGATACGTAGAATGTACTCCATGCGATTAAACCAGTTGGTCACCTTCACACCCTTCCAAAAGATCTCCACACTGTGTAGGAAGGACGTGTTCATGACCGACCCCAAAGTCATCGAGGTAGGCAAGTTGTCGCTACCACCGGCTCTAGCATCCGCAACTGCGGCACGCTGTGCTTGCTGCTGCATCCGCACCTGGATCATGCTTTGTAATGCCTTGTTGAGGTTGTTGCATCGGCGGCTTGCCTCATGGGCGGCCAGGCGCTGCAGCTAGCGATCACAGTCAAGGTCCGTGATGCTTTGCCCGACGTGGGCCAACAGGTTGGCGAACACAAACTTGAGCTCTGATCTCGTCAGAGCATCAAGAATAGCCTCCAGTGCCTCGAATTGTCTGTACATCCTTACCCACTACAGGAGGGTACAGTTTGCGTACACGTCTCCAAGGAGTTCCACCTTTCGAAGGAGACTGTCGTCAGTGACGACGCTCGAGTGGGCGCTGCCCTACACCATTGCGGCCACATCGTAAGAAGGGGATTCCGTCCCCATTCTTGTGAGTGTTGTCGTATCTCCACCGTTGGTGGTGATCTTGAGTCGGCCTACCGCCTCAACAGCAAACTCCGCGAGCCTACAACAGTCATTGCAAATTGCCTTCGCGACAACATCGAGTTCTCGAGGTAATTTCCCATGTGGCTGCTTTCAGCACCCTTGTTGCTCTCGGCAGTCTCGCTGCCGTTGGCAACTTTAGGCGATGCGGCGGGCGCCTTGCGCTTCTCGAGCAATCGGCTTGAGTTCACCGCACGACGATGGTGATGGTCACGATCCTCGTCGCCATCGCCATCGTCAACGTTGTGCTCTTTGTCGGGGTCCCCCTCTGGGAGATCCTCCTTCATCGCGTCGTCCGTTGCGTGGGGGTCGTCCACGTGCACGTGGATGTGCTCGTCGAGCACCTTTTTGGCCTCCGCACGCTTCTTGGTATCGCCGAGGTTGGCGTCGGTTGCCTTTGGTGGTACGGTTGCCTTTGGCGGTACGGTTGCCTTTGGGTTGGCAACCGTGCTCGCGGCGGCGGCTCCCAAAATTTGGAGTCCGCCAAGAGCTCGTGGTGAGACCATCACCACCTTGCCTTTGTTGGTCTTGGGCGTTCCGGCACTTGCCATCTCGTCGCTTGTGCAACTTGTACGTGAAGACCGTTGTGAGGATCACCCCACAACGTTAAGGAGGAATTGCCTCCCACAAACCCCTTGCTCTCACGATCGGTGAGGAAATTATGAAGTCAATTTTTGTTTTCCTAGGCCGCCTCATTGGCACAAGGTCATTGATTTTGGAACTAGACTGCCTAAGCCGTGACTCACGGCGATTGGCAAGGACTAGTTCCTAGGAAAAAAAACTGGAATTTAAATGAATGACAAAACGGATGTGAGTGTCGCTCACAAGACAAAGACAAAGAATTGTAAATGAGTTCTAGTAAATCCTAGCAACTCCTTCACTCCTTCTTCCTAATTCTTGTCCTTCCTTTGTCTTCTTGTCTTCCTTGGCCTCCTCTTGAGTCTTTGCGCGCCTTGCGCCCTTTGGCGGCGTCTTCCTTGAGCCGACGGCATTGGGGAAGCCACCAAAATCTTAAAGGTGTTGTCCTTCCTTCGTTTTTGGGTACTCTCAGGTTGTGAGACCTTGTGGCCTTGGGAAACAAAATGTTGTCCCAATCTTTGGATGAAGACGGGAGGAGGGAACCTTGAAAGGGGGAAAAAAACTTGGTGGTTTGGGGGTGGGCACTCCCCACCCCGTCCCACAAAAATCCCTTAGGTCCGCTAGAAGTGAGGAGAGACTGGAGGGAAGAGGCTCCCCCGAATAGAGCTCTTTTTCAGCTCTCCAACGCACTTAACGGCACTTTAATCCGTTTGGTCTAGATGCCATAGTCCCTTATGGCATTTCTGCTGTTCCTTGTAGCTGCCGGCGGCGTCTTATATAGGATGTAGCCGCCGTTTCCGTCATACCCTTGGTCGCGAAGGTCGTCTGGCTCTGAGAACCACTGTAACGAGTCGAGTCTCCAGCTCTTGCTCTGAAGTCATCGTCGGAGCTCGTAGAATGGTGTTCTCAGTCCGTATTAGGGGTGTACCCCCTTTGCAAGACTGAGGGGCAATCGTCATCAATGACCCAGAGTAGGGAGACTCGAACATTTTGAGTCTCCGGAGGCCCATTTCCAGTTTTAACCTTACCCCTGGTTTTGGGACCCAAAAAATGGGTTCTTACCCCAAACTCGTGTGTTTGCATGAGTAATTCCGTTAGCTTTATGTTGAAGTTTGTCTCAAACGAAGTTTGATTTACGTTTTGACGTTCTGGCACGAAATCGTCGCGTGCGAGGCACGGTGGCGATTTCGTGCTAGTTCTCTTGCCTCTCGTCCCTCATCCCCCTCCCTCGTCCTCGCTCGCTCGCTTGCGAGGAAGGCGAGCGGGGGCGAGGGCACGAGGCCACAAGGCCTCGCCCTCGAGGCCCTCATGAGCCCTCAGCCGCCGATCGGGCTGAGGTCGCGTGGCCGGCCGGTGGCCGGCCGGTCGCTTGGCCGGACGCCGGCCGTCCAGCCGGCCAGCAACGAGCTGGCCGGCGGCCAGCGAAATGCTGGCCGCGGGCCAGCGCTCGCTGACGCGAGGGGTGGTATGCAACCCTCCCTCGCTTTAGCGAGGAGGGAGGGCCGAACCGACCCTCTCGCTACAGTGATAGAAAAACAAAAATTATGTAAAATTAACACCCCAACAGAATAAGTCTAAGAGTGATTGTGAAATTTGGTTACATTAATTGATCACCAAAACACACATGTTTCTCAGCTTCATGCAATAACACAAAACCTTTGAGTGTGGAGTGGAAATTCAGGAAACCCAGGAAGGAGGGGTGTGAAGTCACGTTCTCTCTTGCTTTTTCTAGCTCATATTTTAACTTGAAATCCTTAACCATAGACTTTAGATGTAAGGTTATCATTTCAAATGAATCAAGGCTCATTTTTGTATTTTAAGGGAATGGACTTTCCATAGTTTTTTGTAAACAAGGATCAGAGGATACTGCAACAACATGATGAGCCTTTGGGTGTTCTTGCTCAATTACATGTACAACATTCATGACAATGTAGAGGAAGGAAGATTAAGAGGTTGCATGCACCACATGCCAGAAGGGTGTAAGAGGATGTGAATTTTCGGAAGGCATTTGAAATTTGAAATGAATTAAGTCAAAATGAGTATTTGGCAACACAAAAAAGCCCATGAATTGTAGTTTATTATTTATAGACCGTAGAAAAAAACTCCTCCTAATGGATTCAGTGTGTGTAATGGGTGTGCCTCCAGCTCTTGCTCTAAGCTCATTGTAAAAGTTTATAGAATAACGTTCACAACTCAATGAAGGTGTTTTCCCCTCCGTGTCAGTCTTTTGGGGAATCGTCATCAACTCATCCAGGCTCAATTTGTTTTTGTCTTTGAATATCTTCTTCGTTGTTACCTCGCCTTCTTACTGTGGGTTGCAAACGAAGAAGATATTGCGTTGAACTTGTGAGCTTTCACAGGTTTTCCATAAACGAATCTCAAAGTGTTTTCTAAACAGACTTGATTTTTTCTTGACACGACTATGCAACATCACCGCGTGCAAGGCACGTCTGTTGTTTTTTCTCCAATTCTTTTTGTCTCACTCCCTCACTCCCTCGCTGTCTATACCTCGCCTCCCTCGCTTAAGGAGGCGGGGACAAGAGGGCACAGACAAGGGCTCAAGACCACAATCCTCAACCCTCGTGGAATTGCAGCTATCCGGCCACGGATCAAGCACGAACTCGATTGGCAACTAGCATGTGGTCAACCGCAAATGGTTGACCACATGGTTGCCGGCCGGTGACTGGACCGGCCACCGGCAGTGTAGCCGGCTGACAGCCAACTAGCCGGCGGCCAGCAATGTGGTGACTGCCGGCCGTCCCTCCTACTGACAAGAGGTGGTGTCCCACCAGCCCTTGCAACTAAAAGGAGAGAGGTCAAAACTTTCCCTCCTGTAATACTCCTCCTCACATATTATGAACCATCCCGGTTCATGATCAACAAGTAGGAGTGCTAGATAGTGAGTCATGAACATTGTGAAAGAAAACAAATGATTTCAATCACTAGCAAAACATAATCAAATGCAAGAAACTTGCACCTAAGCTACAGCTTATCAATCAGCATGGCCAGTGGCCTACCTCCTTGACAAGTTCAAGTTCTTCCACTTGACAACAATGTTGTATGTCCCCAACCTCCTTTGGCCGTTTTCCATGAATGCCGCCGTATGCCAATGTTGTTCACTTTTTTTTTTTAAGTGGTGTCGTTTGGCATTCGTTGACCTGTGCAAGTTGCCTGCTTGCTCAAGTAATTGTTGGCCACCCTTGTGGGCAATAAAGATTCAGGCTCCCATGATGTGTGTTCACATCAATAACTGGCCCAAAGAATGATTTTCCCTAACAACGTGTGATGGGAGTGTACACGTTTGGTGCTACAGTAGGCAAAGAACCTTGTATCGGCCATCGACAGCAAAGATTATTGATGATGGCTAAATGGTTTGGTGTGCCATGCATGGAGCCAGTAGGCTCACATGAAAAGAATCATATGTTGTCATACTTGGAGGAAAAAACAATCATTATGCCATAAGGTCAATGCGTGCCACGATGGGAAAATGTCTAATCCACTTTTGTAGAAGTTTTTTCATCCCTGACAACATCACCTTAAGGTTTTTGCTATTAAGAAGCACCTTATCACTGATTTCAAATGAGATGTTATTGCGCGTTCTACTGACCTATGCTTTTTTAATGTTGAGTTACTTGAAGATGACCTTTCGCTTCTTGTAGCAAGGAGTCTATACGACAGGCAAAGGCTTAAGCAGGAGGATTCTGTCCTCTTTCAAGTTCACTCTGCACCAGTGAACAGGGCAGCATTGGATGTTGAAAACTCTCAGTGAGTCAGTGATTGAGTGAGTGAGTAAGTGAGTGAGTGACTGAGTGAGTGAGTGAGTGAGTGAGTGAGTGAGTGAGTGAGTG
>SZWC01010579.1:3082-22952 GCA_023375785.1 Penium margaritaceum | reverse complement strand
CCTCTCTCTCTCTCTCTCTCTCTCTCTCTCTCTCTCTCTCTCTCTCTCTCTCTCTCTCTCTCTCTCTCTCTCTCTCTCTCTCTTGTAAGGACATAAACTTCAAACCTCAAAACATTTCCCTGTAGGACTTTTAGGACCTTTTAAGGAGAACCCGGCCGCTGAGACTGGTAAATCTCAACACCCTCCTGCAGTCAAAGATGGTCAGGAAAGTCAGAGGCGGAGGAAATCAAGGATCTTCATTCTTGGTGAAGATGAGGAGGTTGTTGAAATGGAGGTCGTTGTGGGAAGGCGAGATGGAGGAGGTGACAAAAGTTGGTCGGGAGGAAGGGAGGATGAGAAGGTCTAGAACGTCTTGATTGGACATGGTGGAGGGTTGTCCCACTCGACAAATGCTCCAGAACAGGTGGAGTTGGGGCTGTGTGGATCTTTTCCATAAGAAGTGTCGATTCTGGAGGAGGAGGACATTTCCGTAGTCCCCATAGAAAACGAAGCATGATTTGTGTCCAAAGTTGGGAGCTACATAGTGCATGCTCATGGTTGTGAAATTAGGGCCTCGCAGTTTCCAGCGATGTGCGCTAGAAGCTGCGAAGCGAGTGGGGGGGAGAAAACAGGTCCTTCTCCCTCCTCTTGCTTTGCAGTTTGAGCGTATACCGCGATCCTCGCAGTGTCCGTTGGAACCACGAAGTTCACAGTTTCCTCAAAAACTGTGAGGGAGGTCGCATGATGGTCGAGCAATGAAGCAACCATCCACGAGCAACCCGGCGGTCGCGAGCCACCTGTCCGTCAACCGAGGCTGTCGATCGCGGGCAGGAAAGCTGGCAAGCAGTTGCTTGCGGCCATTGAATCCGCCGCCGCTTTTCCGGGGTGGATTGCGCAGTCCATCCCGCTGCCCTGGAGGAAGTTTGACGAGATCCCACGTTCCCTGGATGATGAGACTGTTGTATTCAGCGTCAAGTGCCTGCCTCCAACTTGTTGCGTAAGGGCCGGGAAGAGCTTCAGTGATGCTCGAAGGTTTTGGAGGTAGGTCATCGGCCGTTGTCAGAGCGGCGAGCGTGTTGGTAAGAAAACACGCGTGAAAAGTGTCTTCCTCTTGATGGATAGTGCAAGCCGTAAGACATGTAGTTGGTGATGTTATGTCGCTGTCTTCGAGTTGTTGCTGTATGAGGTTCTCAAAGAACCCGAGCTCCGAATTCTACTAGATGGAGGAATATTCCTGGAGCCCTCTCCCATTGCTCTGATTCTTGGCCTCCTCAAGTACAAGAGCCTCTAATCGCTGGTCTCCTTCATCAGGTTGTTTTTGGTGTGTGATGCAATGGCTGACATCATGATGGTTTCTATCGCCTCCACTTCCTTATCATGCGACTGCTACAAATCCGTCTTGGTGAGTTCTTGATTCTCAATCTCAACCAAAAACTGTTGTTTATGCTGAGCAGTTGACGTCCCTGCATTTTTTCTCTGTCCAAGTCTTGTAAGTGAGGTTCTCGCACAAGACGGTATGGTCACTGCTGATGCAGTGGCGGGTTGTGATTTTGTAGAAGACCCATGCCTTTTGCGTATCGCTTTGGCCAATTGAGATCCGCAAAGTGGCCTTGTTGTGAAGCTTGCTGAGCCGTTCCTTAGGAACGTGGTAGAGTGCCATGCAGCCGAACGTGCGAAGGCTGAAGATGTCATGCCTTTTGCTGTGCCATGCTACGTATGGATTTGTTGTTGTTGGGAGACTCGTTGTTGGTAGTCAATTTTTTATCCACGTTGCTTGTTGGAGTGCTGTCGGCCACCATGAATCTGAAAGTTGTTCTGAGAGTAGTATGGCTTTCATCATCTCCTCAAGCGTACCGTTGTGGTATTTTGCCACTCTGTTCTATTGCGGAGTGTGGGGTGTTCATTTTTGTTGTTTGATGCCTTGCTCCTTGAGCAGAACGATGAATTCATTGTTGGTGAACCTGCCAGTATTGTCTAACTGGAGAATATGCAGCTTGGTCATGGCTTTGCGTTCCACTTGTAGGAACCACTCGCGGAAGGTTTCGAGGAATGCGTCGTGGCTAATGATAGGATATGTCCAAATGTTCTTGGTGGCGTCGTCAACGAAGACCAAAAAATACTTGTCTAGTTGAGGATATGGCAAAGGATCCACATGTATCCATGTGGAACAATTATAGCTTGTCTAAAATGTAAGCTTTTTTTGCTCAAGGGAAGGATTTACACGCTAGCTTTGACTTGACACAAGGTTCACAAGGGTGACCTTGAATGTCCTTGACGATGGTGAGGACATTGACGAGGTTGTTGGAGAGAATAAGTTGGAGCTGGTGATCGTTGATATGTCCAAGGAAGAGATGCCAGTGTTCTGGTGTTGCCCATTTCTATTGCGAGGGGCTGAAAACTACTATGTTTCTCAGTTGGAGACAACGAGGGTAAAGCTGAAGTCTGATCATGCCGTTTCTCTGCAGTTCTCCCTTTGCAATGAGCTATCCTGTGATCGTGCTGACATAGAGCTCCTTGTCTTCTCTGGTGAAGTGTAGTCCCTTCATCACCAGTTTGCCCATGGTGACAAGGTTCGTGGAGATGTGATTGATGTGGCGTACATCAATGATGGCAACGTCGATGTTGTTGTGAGCATGAGCTTTGACATCTCCGATACCGTTGATAGGCAGCTCCGCCATGTTTCCTACCATGATTGTAAAGGTTTTTGGGTATGGTCTGAGGTTGTGCAAGGTGCTGGCATTGTAGGTATTGTATTCGTTGCTTTTGGCTATTCAAGTAGAAGATATCTGGGTGATGTAGAAGCTGCTTCTTTTCATCTTGAAAAAATATTTCCATAGCAAGAGAAGCCATTCTTTGTCCTATTTCACGTGTTGCCTCCTTGGTGTTCGGTGGATTGCCTTCATCCTTCTGCTACTACGCTTGTTGCTCGTACTTGCTTATGGCTTGGAGAGCTTGTTGTTGTTTGGCTGGTACCCCTTGTTGCCGCGGTATAGGTCTTGATGGTCTGATGCCTTCTCTTTCCTATTGATGTCGTTGTCGCATCTAGCAACCTTTCTCAATGTGTCCATTTATGTTGCAATATCTGCATGTGATTGCAAGATGTTGCCCGGAGTTTTGGGGGCTGGATATGAGGGATGCAGTGCTTGGCGACACTCGTTGGGGGATTGATATCCTTCTCTGGCTCAGGGTGGATGATGGTGAAAATAATGGCGACAAGCTAGCGACGGAGTATGAATTTTCCTTTGTTTGTGAGGACATCTTAGAGTCACGGTGAGCAAGATTGACGAGTGCTTTCTCATGGTGTCATTCCAGCTTCTTGCCACATTGTTCTTGGAGTAACATCATACAGACAAATTTTTCATTGAGGAGGTGAGGTTGTGTGTTGCGGAGGATGCGCTTCACATTTCTCCTTTCATCGCCAAGGCCATTCATGATCTAGGATACAGAGAGGGCTTTTGGAAGCGGTGAATTGGTGACGACGAGCTGGTCATGTATATCATTTTCTCTCTTAATGTAGATTTCGACATTGCTGTTGAACTGACTCGTGTGGATAGGAGAGGTTTCTGTAAGGAGGTAAGATTTGTAAGTGGAGTCCTTAGCGTGGTACTACTACTTGAGGTACTACCATGCTGAGTAGTTAGGTTCAGTCGTGTCTTTGTACACGCAGACAGCTTGTTAGATGTGTGGTACCATGTTTTTGAGGAGGACTGAGTATGCCATGAAGTTGTAGTGATTGAATTGTTCGAGGAAATCTGGTGGGCAGGCAGGGGCTGGGGGTCTGTAATGCCTGTTGAAGAGTTGCCACTACTTGTGTGGACGGGTTTCCTACTTCAAAGTTGAATTCCCAGTGGGAGAAGTCTTCATCGTTGAACTTCTCTGTGCTGATTCTTTCTCCTTGCAAGGTGTTGGAGATGGGTGGCATGCTCACCAGTTCTGGAGAATAGGGAGCCAAAGGCAAGAGTTGTATTCCTCTGGCAGGCGCAAACAGGTTAACTGCTGTAGGCTGAGCTCCTACAGGATGAGCTACTATAGGATGAACGACTGTAGGATGAGCCCGTTGAATTGGATTGGGGTTTGCTGGAGCTCTTGCTTGTACGTACTATTGCATCAAGTTATTGATGCGAGTCTGAGCCTCTTCCTGTACCTGAGAGAAGATCTAGTGTACTTGTTGCTTGGTTGCACTTAGGTTCTCTTTACCTTGTTGACGTCATAGCCTCTCATGCTATCTGCGCATGTCTGCTTCTTGCATATGATTGTTGAACTTGTTTTGAAGTTGGAAAGTGTGATTTTCAAACTCTAGGAGGAGTAGTTCCATTTGCTCTGCATACTGTGTTGCAAGTGTAGAGATTTCTACTTGCTGCTACTCTTAACCATGTTGCATTTCTTGCACAAATACCTGCTGCTGTAGGCGCCGGAAGTCCTCCACTTTGTCCATGGTACTTGCGTTCCTTGTGTATGTTATTGTTGGTTAAAGGTCGTCATCCTGCTCTGATACGACGTCAAGAAAACTGGAACATTGATGGGTGAAAGCACACTTGGACACAAGGTTTACCAAACACAGTTAGTTGGCTTATACACATAGACATACATGACATGGAGTATGAACAAGGATATGAATCCACACAGTTGACTCACTCGGTGTTGTAGCTGTACAAGCTGAGTAGCGCACCAAGTGTTGGAGAGAGGACTTGGATGAAGTTTGAACCACATGGCGTCCACCCAGGATGCCTTCTCCCTGAGGAAACTCATTGACGATGTATGCTATGCATTGTACAAGGTCCAATTGCTAGAGGTATCACTTGGAGATCTTAATTGAAGGGCTTGGAGTGTCTGATGGTTTGCTGCTTGTGTTGAAAACTGAAGGCATACTGACTGAGTGATTTGATGGTCCTTTAAGTAGTCTTAAGGCAGGTCCCCCTTTGGATGCTCTAGGCTAGGAGGTTGCAGGGAGCTGCATAACCACCTGGGTGGTTGCATAACCGCTTTGGTAGTTGTATAACCCTCCAGGCCAGGTGAAGGGCATCTGAGAAGATGAAGGGTCACCAGGAGGCTAAAGAGCCACTAGCAGCTGAAGGGTCACAGGCTGCCAGTGAGTAGCATTCATCTCTCTCTCTTTCTTGTGAGGACATAAAATTCAAACCTCAGAAAACTTCCCTATAGAACCTTTAGGCCCAGGAGAACCTGGCCTCTGGGACAAGTAAATATCAACAATACATGTGATTAAAAATACATCTCTTGAATTCAAATAATTCAATATGGATCCTTCATTCTACCATCATTCACAATCACTAACTCATGTAACATTGAGGACCTCGCCAGCCCCCATGGGATTTCACATTAACCGTATCGCATGCTCATAAATTTGCATGAGCCGCCACTAGCATTTTGCCAAGCCATTCTTGTTCTTCCCTCATTTTTCTTGCATCCCCAACTTAAAACTTCCCCATTGATGACACATCAATTGATTTTAGTTATATGTTTCAACAATAAAATGAATTTGGTATCACTTCCCTTCATTTCCCATACTGTTCCAATTTTTTCACTAATACTTTTGCCTTGATCATTCTAGCCGCCATGAAAAGGCACATGAACAGAAATAAAAGGAAAAGAGAAAACTTTATTCATATGAACTCTTATTGTTATCGTGGAAATTTTTATTTCAAATACCGTGATCAATATTGCGGTTCTAAGGTTCAAATACCTGCTTCCTTGGAAATCTCAGACTTTTTTACTTGTGTTTGCAAGTCATATGTTTTGAGTGCTATTTTGGGGGGGGGGGGGGGGGGTACTTTGATTCCCTTTTTAACGGGGGCGCTTAAGTTGAGCAATACTTAAAAAAATACATCCAAAGTGTAGTTCTTGTCGATCGTGACGTTTGGCTAAACTCCCAATCGCCCCCATTTTTGGCCGACCATGTCTGAGACGCCCCCATTCTGAGAAAAACAGCTATGTCGCCCCCATTTGAAATCATTATGGCTAGGTCACCCTATTTTTTTGGTTAGTTTCCTATGTTGCCCCCATTTCTTCAAACATAGTCACCTCGCCCCCATTTTTTAATGAATTGTTGAGGGTTTAGGTTTACTGATTTCAACGTCAGCGGAGCCTTGTCTGAACGTCATGAACCAGCATTCACACTTTCGCTCAAAGAACGGAACTCCACTAACATCGCTCGAGCACATTGTGGTACGATTTTTTGTTTTTTACGTCTGCATGTCGGGTTCTTTGTTGCAAATGCCTTGTTTGTGCTTTGTGAATTTGATACAGAATGACGCGACATTGGTGATATCATACACCCAAGTGGACTGGTCCACTTCAGCAGTCCACACCAAAAGTGGACGACGGCCCAATGGGACGACGTTGCCCCACCCGGGGCAATGTGGGACTGTGCGTCGGAGGACTAAGTTCAGCCCATTTTGACATGGACATGGACAGGTACATTCTCCCCCCCCCCCCTCCCTCTCGACATTACTACCACAGGTTCCAAAGCATAGGTCAAGTTGGTAGACCGGGTTTGCGTGTCGGAAGATGTCATGCACCAAAGAAGACTTTGACTGTGGAACCTATTGTTTGTACCGGTTTGCACTATGAACAGGTGTTATCATGTGTGCTTAATCTGCTTCCCCTTCATTACACTTCGCTAAACATACACATACTCTCGAACTTTTACTGCACGTTACATTGACATGGACACAGACGGTAGCCTGAATGGCCCGGCACATCATGGATGGGGCACTCCCGTAGCGGACCTTGTGGCGGCTCGTCAGACACGGGTTGCATCGAAGGAAAGTTGGAGCGGTATGTAGCATGCAACATACAGCTGGGTCATGAAGAACCACCATGGACCTTACCTCCTGTGACTCCTGAACACATGGCAGGGAACTTGGGAGTGCCCATGCCAAGTAGTAGACCGCCCAACTATCCCGAGCCATAGGAGCCGTGGGTATGGACTGAGCCTCCAAGTCCGTATTGGCTAGTGATGATGTTACACATTCTTTTTAGGGCAATACATGTCCACCTTGCCATGTCTTTTGAGGGGCATGTGACTTTCTGTTAAGGATTACCTATCTACTCTGCCCTCATTTTAGGCCATTCATGTCCACCTTGCCTCATCTTTTGAGGGGCATGTGACTTTGTGTTAAGGATTTCCTATCTACTATGTCCTAATTTTAGGCAATTCAATTCCACCTTGCCTTGTCTTTTGAAGGGCATGTGATTTTCTGCTAAGGATTTCTTGTGTACTCTGCCCTCATTTTAGGTAGTTCATGTCCACCTTGCCCCGTGTTTTGAGGGGCATGTGACTTTCTGATAAGGAATTCCTATTTACCATGCTAGATAGGACTACAATTTCATGTTTTCCTCTTTACATGGCCCTTTCATTTCTGCTGACAAAGACATAACTTGACTGAAACGTGTCTAGAGTACCCAAACTCGCTTAGTATATGCCATGCATTATGTCTGTTGTTATTAGGACATGAACTGCGTGTTTGTGATGTATGTATGCTGTATTCCTACTTCTTCGGATCATATCACTGTCACTACACACATGACTTTGCTTTGTGCAACTCCTATTCAATGTGCAAGCCACCTCTATTGTGGCATCATCTGTCTTGCCTAATTGCTGAACATATCTTCATTGTGCACCAATACTTGTCATAGTGCGAAGTGTGGTATTTGAGTGAAGTATGGTGT
This sequence comes from Penium margaritaceum, assembly GCA_023375785.1. NCBI lineage: Eukaryota > Viridiplantae > Streptophyta > Zygnematophyceae > Desmidiales > Peniaceae > Penium > Penium margaritaceum. The sequence goes on along the minus strand of SZWC01010579.1, from coordinate 15,284 downwards.
AATCACTGAAGACCATTTTCTATGGAAACAAAGACATGAACATACACAATGACAGTTGCATTAATACAATGGCAAACTCTTCAAGACTTGCGGACAACATTGTTCACTTGCATGCATTAATGTATCTTTGAGTCTGTCCACCATTCACAGATGGCACCAGTATATTTCATGTCACAGGGTTACAAATAATGAACACACATTGCAAGGTAAAGGAAGTAGAATTCAGAAAACATTATAATACTTTATTTCCACATGTAATACAATGGAGAGAGATCACACGAGGTAATCCACTCAAGCACAAACACTTGCAAATTGTGCACCGAGCGGATCACATCACAAGCTACACACGGGCAGGCATCTCCACACTCCACTTCCTGCTGCCGCGTCAGCCGTAGCAATAATTTCTTGTGTAGCATCTTCTATGGCAGTGGCTACAGCAACCTGCTGTGCACGTAGCTCAGCCGCCCGTCCTACAGCCATTTGAGCCAGTGTTGGTGCGGTTGGGTTCATGCAGCAATGTTTTGGGTGTCCCTTGTGGCCACAGTGACCACACATGTGGTTGGCGCGCAACATGTTGCCCCGCCGCAAGCGTTTTCCTTGGGGACATCCCATTGCATGGTCGCCTGGTGCTTGCCACGCCGATCCTCTTAGGTCAGCCTCCCGGTATGGTTCAAGCGACTCTGGCTACAATGTTTTCAGGTTCACACCAGGCATGGGGTGTCCGTAGCAGCGCTTCCATGTGGCAACACTGTAGGCCATGTCGGCATATCCATCTAGGGTCATCCCGTTCTCCAATAGGACTGCACATGCGTGCAGACACAGGATGCCAAACTCTTGGTAGAGGCCACAACTGCACTTACGCATGCGGCACTTCACCTGTCACGGCACACCCTCGCTCCTTGTGACCATGGCCATGAGTTTCCCGGTGTGCACGAACTAGTATTCACGTGCCGCTAGGCAGTTTTGCTGAAAGGCTTTACTGGGTGCAGTCGCCCACTGCTTCTCTTGCCCACTGCCCATGTTGACGTTGTGTGCCAGCTTCCTATGCGTAACGAAAAACTTCTGGATGAACGGATAAAGGCTGGCAAAGTAGTGGAACGTAAACAAATCTCTTCCCTCAATGATCTGGACGTTTGGAGACACTGCATTACTGGTGGCTGCCTCATCCCGGTGGGCCATGGAAACGGCTCTAGCTCTACAATGGGATGCGGCCCTTGTTGCCATGCCCATAGACGTACGTGTAAACCTGAAGCGGGAGGGCCGGTTTGGCCCTCCCTCCTCGCTGAAGCAAGGGGTGATTGTGCACCACCCCTTGTGTCAAAGAGGGCTGGCCGACCGCCAGCAGTTCGTTGGCCACCGGCCAGCTGGCTGTTGGCCAGCCCGACGGCCTGTGGCTGGTGAAGTCACCCGCCGGCCAGCCAGCCGCCAATCGCGGCCTCAGCCTGATCGCGGCTGAGGGGACGCAAGGGCCTCGAGGGCGAGGCCTCATGGCCTCCTGCCCTCGCCCCTCTTGGCCCTTGTTGCAAGCAAGCGAGCGCGGACAAGGGATAGGGGGAGTGAGGGTGAAAGCGAGGAGCGAGAGGAGCGCACAAGAAAAGTCGGCGCAAAATTGGCGATCATGCCTTGTATGCGATGATATTGTGCTGACTCGTCAAATCTTAAATTTGAGTTTGTTTAGGACAAAATGCAAGTTGCAAACTTTCATTTCAAGGATTTCAAGGTAATACCCCCTCTTTTCGGACCTAGAACGAGGGAGTAACGTAAAGACAAAAATGGGCCTTCGTAGACTTGAATTATTCAAGTCTCCTTGCACAATGTTGTTGATGAAGGTTGCCCCTAGAGTGACAGAGAGGGGAAAACCACTCAAGCGTGCTCTCGGTGCCATTCCGCAAACTTCAGCGATGACCTAAGTGCAGGACCTGGAGGTTCCGACTCGTTACAAAGCCCCTTAATTCGTCTCCATGAGCTCCAGACTCATCTTGGCGTACTCTTCTTGTTTCTAAGAGTGTGCCAGCCGGTAAAAGATGTCACACGCCATCTTGTTCTAGGTCACCCGTATGTTCTCCTTGATGTGGAAGGTGCATAAGTTCTGGTTGGGACGTGGTAACAGCTTCGGCATGGCCGCAAAGAGGCCCACGTCCCGGTCGCTGATAATGGTCATGCCACCCTCCCGCAACGTCTACTACGCGTTGGACAGCTGGAGAAGGATCCAGTCCCAGTTATCTTCATCCTCTTTTCTGATTAGGGCGTATGCCATGGGCACGTTGTTGTCGTTGGCATCAAGGAACTAGGTAATTAGGATACCTGCTTGTATCCGTTCTTAAGGAACGTGTCGTCCAGCGCCACAATACGACATACATGCGGCTACGCCTTGCGGCAGGCACCAGGTGCCACAAAGCATCGTCGGAACTTCTTCTCCTTCTGTTCCACAATGATGACCGTGTTGGGGTCCACCCGCATGAGCTACAAGTGCAAAAGCATAGACGTCACAATGAAAATGACAGTTCCGAAACAGAAAACTGGGGCAATCAAAGTTCAGTTTGTAGAGACTCAACTCTACACAGTACGTGAGGAAGAGGGCCCACGACTTCTCCCCCATGACTTCTTCTTGGGCCTTGTCTTGTGCCCTCTAGATGAGCTGATAGCTCACTTTTTTGTGGGTACCTACTTCAACAACTACACGGAGTGCCTTCGCACCTGTTCTCGGGTCTCGGGCCACCGTGTCTTGGATATGGCGCAAGACCCACTTGGTTGTGCGTGCCAGGTTCCCCTTCGTCTGCGCGGGGGTGCACTTGTGCCCATCCACAAACGAGGACACGACACAGCTATGGGACTTGGTCAACATGCGGGCACGGATGACCCACTCACACCCCTTGCTTTTGCGGTTGCGGCAGCGCACCACGATCCTCCCGAGCTCTGACCTCTCCCACTTCAGGGGGAACCGCTATTGGACAGCATAATCTTCAATGGTGCACCGGCACTCTTCCATGGTCTAGAATTCCATGCCTCCTGGAAACTAAGCCCCATCTTCGTCATCATCCTCGTCGGAGGGGCTGCACACCAACGCCAACAACACATTCAGTCCAAGTATTCAGCGATGACAGGAAAGTATGGCACACCGCGACGACGCTGGCTTAAGACTGTATGAAGATTGTTTGTGCTTGTGGGCTGGGCAGTGATGTTTGCCAGACTTTGGACTAAGTGTTGTGGGAAGTTCTCCGAACAAACATCGCAAACTAGAAAGGGTACGCGCCATGGCCGGAGACCATGACGGATGTAGCACGAACCACCGGGCGGGTAGTACCGTTCAGGACGGACTCGTACTGCTTTACCACCTTTGTTCGTGACAGGGCCGAGGTCGGGGGTTCCAGGGGTTATGGATGGCAATAGCACAGCTTCTTGCTGCGCCTCCCATTCATCAAGCTCTCTCATGTCGTCATACGACACAACGAATGACTAGTCGTGCATGGGGTGAACGTAGTCCATGGTTGTGTTGGCAATCAGGGGATCCGCATCCTGGGAACTAGGCGAAAGTCGCTTGCGAACGCTACGTGTGGCGTAAACGGTTTGACAATCTTCGCTCGGCGAATCAAGCAACGATGAAGCGGCCATGCGGCCAAAATGAGGGCATGATGGTAATTAAAATGGTGATTAAACATGTACCATGCCCCCATGGCCCAGACTCATTGGGTGCGAGAATGCCGGCCACCGCTATGGGCACGATGCGAGAGCGGAACAGGTTCGTTTGGGCTGCCCTTGCGTCATGTAACATGCAACAAAGATTAACAGAGGATGGAGACCCCTGCAAGCTCCAGGGTGCGGGGTGACTTGACTTGGTTGCACTTGACCACAGTCGGAGGTAGGGGGGGGGGTGGCTGGCATGCATGACCATAGGCGTCCACGCATAGGTCAAATTTCATGCCACCATGGTCGCAGCGTATGTGGACTAGATTCATTCACTTTTCTTAAGTAGTGTGTTCATGTGGAAGTGGCGCCCCCATCAAATTCTATCGTCCATGATGAATAATGACGCTATATCTAGCATGAAAAGAGGTGGAGAATTGCTAGAGAGTACTCGATAGCTGCGAGGAACAACAATAAAAGCGATATTGTCGACATATGACGTACAAAAAGTAGGGACCTTCTCACTCATATTGCGAGCAAGAAACGTGAACTCCATAACTTCTAAACATACCTTCGCCGAGAGCGGCGAAGTCTGGATGACAGACATAGCAGACCGGGTGTCTGGAAGGATGTACGATAGGTTCCCATTGAAAGTGATTTTCACCAATGTGCAATGCAAAATATTATCTTCACCATGCCCCCAATTTTCAAAATGGGGGCAACAAGTCGATAATTTTTCATTCGTACTGGGCGTCCTAGCCATAATTTTCAGGAGCACAAAAAGTGTGCGCGATTTGGATGATTGTTTCTAGAATGGTGGTGAAGCAGTCGTTTCTCTCAGAATGGGGGCGTCTCAGACATGGTCGAGCGAGACTAGGGGCAACTTGTAAGTCTGCACACTGACGCTGCCGAGGAACAGCTCATCGCGGGGGGCCGGGTCGCGCTGGAGCTAACGGCGCGTCCGCGTCACGTGTGGAAAATCGTTTTGTCGAGCCGCCTTGAAGGCCACACATCGGGGAGGGGGGGCTGCCGCCGTTGCCTCTGCTTTAGGGCTCGTTTGGCCTCGGTCGTCTGTCCGCGGAACGGACCCACCTCTCTACATATGATCATGACTCCTGTCGTAGTCGGACGTCCATATACATGGTTAGTGCAACAATCGATGCTGTCAGTGGACAATCCAGCCGGATCCGACCCCGCTCGAAGTCGGAATCCGAACGCAACTATACTCAAAACTTGGAATCCGAGTCGACTTCGCCCGCGGCCACACGCCCGAGGCCAAACGAACCCTTAGTCACCCCTCCCTCAACTCACCCTCAAGGCACCTCAAAGCTTGCAGTGTTGTCCAGCGCATACCAGGCGCAAGAAGAACTCCTCGTTGCACGACCCAGAAGCGGAAGGTGGTCCATGCCAGCGCAAGACACTCCCGATGTCGTCAGTGTTCTCCACCTCATACCAGGCGTGAAGGACGTTGCACGACCCAAAAGCAGAAGGCGGTCCATGCCGACGCAAGACATACCGATGTCGTCCGTTCGTTTGGCTTCCGAACCTTTCCAACATCCCAACAACGTTCCAATACCAACGCTCCAAAGCAACACCGCTCAGAGGGCAGCCTCGCAGCTGCTGCCTGACATTGCACTCGAAGCCGCACCAACGCAAGGTCCCAATCGCACACCCGACGCGCAACAACACAAGCATCTCTCTGCCTTCTCCCTTTCTCAGCGACGCCGACAGCTCCTCCGTCCACAAGCCGTCCTCCTCGCTTCCGTCTCTTCCTCGCAAGCTTGCGCCGCAGACGTTGGAGTGAAAAACGACAATGGCACGAAGAGCCTTCAGACGCCCTGTGCCGCTGCTGCTCCTGCTGCTGCTGTACGGCACGGCCCTCGCCTTCACCGCAGTCGCGCCTGCTCTTGGTACTGAACGGAGCTTTGCTTCCTAATTTCAGTGCCTCTCGGTAACCTGTGTTCGCAGGCGCTTCCAAAACGTCCAAAAAGAGAAAGTGCATGCTTCCATGGCGTGATGTGATTTCTGCTCGGGGGTGGACGGCAGTTGCGGAGAAAAAGAACCAGAGAAACGGAAACACTGAGAAGAAATGGGCGGGAGAGAAATCGAACGTACTGGATTCGAGTAGAAAGACTGACGCCGATCCTTTTTCTCGACTACAGCTGCTTTCCTCGTGCTGTTTCTGTTGCTGCACCTGCTGCTGTTGCCTCTGCTGCAGCTCCTGCTGCAGCTGCTGTTGTTGCCTTGCCTCTGCGGCAGCTACTGCTGCTGCTGCCGCTGCTGCTCTGACAGCTGCTGTTGCCGCTCCTCCTCCTGCTGCTATTGCTGCTGCCCTGATAACTGATGTTGCCGCTGTTCCTCCTCCTCCTGCTGCTGCTTCTGCTCTTGCTCCTCCTGCTGCTGCTGTTGATCCTGCTCCTCCTGCTGCAGCTGCTGCTGCAGCCGCCCCCACTGCTGCTGCTGCCGCTGCTGCTACGGCTGTTTCTTCCCCTGCTGCTGCCGTTTCTTCTACTGTTCCTGATTTATCTTCTCCTTCTTCTTCTTCTTCTTCTTCTTCTTCTTCTTCTTCTTCTTCTTCTTCTTCTCTAACTTGCTGCTGCAGCTGCTGCTGCTGCTGCTGCTCTCATGCTGCTTCTGCTACTGCTACTGCTGCTGTGCTGCTGCTACTGTAGCTGCTGATGCAGCAGCAGTAGCAGTACCTGCTGCTATCGCTGCTGCTTCTACTGCTGCTTCTGCTGCTGGCAGCAGCAGCAGCCTGCTGCTGCTGCTGCTCCTGCTGCTACTGCTACTGCTGCTGCTGCTGCTGCTGCTGCTTTTGCTGCTGGTGCTGTTGGTACCGCTGTTGCTTCTGTTGCTGTTGCTCTTGCAGATGCTGCTTCTGTTGCTTCTGCCAGTACTGTTGCTGCTGCTGCTTCTGATTCTGCTGCTGCTGCTGCTGCTGTTGCTGTTGCTGCTGCTGCTGCTGCTGCTGCTGTTGCTGCTGCTGCTGCTGATGCAGCTGCTCCTGCTGCTGCTGCTGATGCAGCTGCTCCTGCTGCTGCTGCTGATGCAGCTGCTCCTGCTGCTGCTGCTGCTGCTGCTGCTTTCTCGCCCAGTCCTGATGATGCTTTTACTTCCTCACGTCACAGGTGCACAACTGTAATGCAAGGCATCCTCTATCCTTCCCTCTCCCTGTCCCTACCCCTCCTCACCCCGTCCCAGCAGCCCTACTAGTATTGAGGGCAGCTGGGTCAACACAGCTTACTGTTTATTGCAAAGAATTGAAAGTGTGTCGACCCAGCCCTATCACCCTTGACAACTTGCCATGCCCCTCCGTTTTCCCATGCCACGCCATGCCAAGCCATTCATGGGCCATACATGCCAGACCATGCCAGACCACACCATACCAGGCCATGCCGCGCCATGCCATGCCATACCATGCTATGAAAGTTTGACATGAATCCTTTTTCTACTCTATCCATATTTCTGCAAGAAGCATCTTGGAAGTTGCTTAAGTGCTGCATGCTGAAGTTACTGTGCCCAACACATGGGATGTTGCTGTTGAAGCAAGGTCTACGCTTCCTTTACAATTCTGCTTTTGACTTTCTTTTAGAAAAATGTCACAAAGCAGTTGAGATTTTGAACCGAGCACACCCAAAGGCAGAAGTGTATTATGACGTGGGAGCAAGGTACAGCAGTACGTCATCATTGTTCACATGCATGTTGATGCCTTCGACATCGGTCATGAGCACACCTAGACCACCACATCCTGCAGTAGTGGCAGTGCCAGCCAGTTCTTGAGGAGCTGGATGTGAGACATGGTCTCCTCGCTCATGGACTGGCGGGTGTCCGAAGCAGTATGGCGTGCAAGGGAGGAGGCACACTCATAGGCGGACGATGTGGCAGGCACGGCCAGCATGTCCATAGCAGCGGCAAAAAGGATGGGCCACTACTGGCGATTGGCGGACCAGAAAGCGATGGGGTTGGAGGACTCGTCAAGACGGGCAACGCGGACATAGCTCAAAATCTCACGGTCGAGTGGGCTGGCTGTTGCGGAGCTCGTCGCAAAGACTTGCCCGTGGCGCCCGCGCTTGTAGCCTGCTAAACGGAGGGGCGGGCTGCGGACAATCCGCAGCTCGTCTGTCTCGTTCGATGAAGCACGCATGGCGGACAGAGACAGACCAGAGGAAAGGGACGCACTAAGGCCGGAACTGCTAGGCGTGGAGCACGAGAGGCCGGCGGCTGCTTCTTCAGCTGCCTCTGCTGCGCGCTGAGCAGCAGCTGCTTCCTTGCGCGCGCAGATGCGGGACGAAACCTGCACCGGCTGCATGCAGGTGTCAGTGAATGCTGCAGGGGGGGACGAAGTTGCGGGTGCAGCAGGCGCAAGCGTGGCGGGTACAGCAGACACATCAGCCGCAAGCAAGGCGGGTGCAGCAGGTGCAGCGTCAGCTGCAGCAGGCACAGCAGCAGCGGCTGCAGGTGCAGCAGGAGCAGCAGCAGCAGCAGGCGCTGCAGTACCCACCCCCAGCATCTTGTCAAGAACTAATGCCGCCACGATTGCTCGAGGTGGGACGGAGTCAGTTGTTGCCTCAATGGCGATGTCCCGTGCCATGCGTTGCTCGCGTGCCTCCAGGTAGGCCTCCTCATATGGCTGCAGCTGCTTCAGGATGGCTTTCATGATGTGCTCGGGGTGAACGTCACTGGAATCCCCACGATAGGTCTCCTCAAAGTGCGCCTTGTTAAAACTGGGGTCCAAAAAAGTCCCCAGGTACTGACNAGCAGCAGCAGCAGCAGGCGCTGCAGTACCCACCCCCAGCATCTTGTCAAGAACTAATGCCGCCACGATTGCTCGAGGTGGGACGGAGTCAGTTGTTGCCTCAATGGCGATGTCCCGTGCCATGCGTTGCTCGCGTGCCTCCAGGTAGGCCTCCTCATATGGCTGCAGCTGCTTCAGGATGGCTTTCATGATGTGCTCGGGGTGAACGTCACTGGAATCCCCACGATAGGTCTCCTCAAAGTGCGCCTTGTTAAAACTGGGGTCCAAAAAAGTCCCCAGGTACTGACAGTCCCCTGACAACGCGTAGTAGACGCCCACGTGTTCGGCTGCCGCCTCCAAAGCCGTTGCAAGGGCTGCTTGCACTTCGCGCAGCTCGTCGTTGACGTCTCCCGCAGGGCAAGCCGCCATAGCCTGCCTGCATGCAGCCGCGTTGCATTGCAGACAATCAAGGAGCTCGTTGAAGAACGGCACCGCGAGCCCAATCATCGGCGAAGACTCCACGGAGATGTCGTCGGTCATGTTGTTGCACGAGTCCAACACATCGGCGATGCAGCGGATAGTAATCCACTGTCCGCCGGACAGCCGCATGTCCTCGGCGTTCACCGTCGATAGCCAGGCCTCGAGAGGCTCCCGCTGCTCATGTGCCACCTTGAGCATGTCGACGGTGGAGTTCCACCAAGTCCGGGAGTCAATGTTCAGCTTGCGGTAGGAGGTCCCGTGATTTGCGGGAAAACGCCTCGCACGAGGCCTCCCGTTGTGGGCTGCGGCTGATGAAACTCACCAGCCGCCGGACCATCTCCACGATGCGATCGACAGCCGGGACTGCGAGGATGTCCCTGACGCCAAAGTTGAGGACTCGGTCGAAGCAGCGGACAAACCGGTCATCCACGAAGCCCGGCCAGTGAACCTCCAGCCAGTTCTTAGCCGTAGAGCCATTCACGGATGCGATGTCCCTGGTGATGGCGTAAACATGATCCCAGAGGCCCCATGAAGTGACGACTTTGCGGAAGCAGCGGTAGAGTGCCGGAGCGTCATGAGGACCGGACAGTGGCTCGAAGCCCACGAGGACGTTGACGAGGCGGTATTGGTGGATGCCGTGTGCAGTTATGGCGATGCAGCTGTCGTTGGGCGTTGACGTCCAGCCATCCATCCCAAAGGACAGACGGCCCTCGCAGTCGCGGAGAATGTTGTACGCTAGTTCGCGGTACAGGGGATAAACCGCATGGACGTCGCGTGCCACGGTCTGCCGAGAGGTCAGCTGCGCGAGGGGGTTTGCATGCTCGAAGGCCACCTGCAGGTTCTCCGATGAAATTGCAGCGAATGGGATGTCCTCCACGAAAAACTTCCAGATGCACAATCTGAAGTAGGAGGGATCCCAAGCGCGGCGGACCCATCCGATGGTGGAACGTGGATTGTCGCCAGCGGCAGTGGCGGCCACCGATTGGCAAAGAGTTTGCGTGCCTGCCCCTGAATTGACGATGTTGCGAGCCACGCGACGATGTGCAGCCGCAAGATGCGACCACATGCTGGAAGTGTTGCCATCGCGGACGGAGACGGACTTGTTACCGGAAGCATTTTCGCACAGTCGACAAATGGCCTGCAATAGGAGCGGACGTCCTGCGGTAGAGCGGTCGCGACAGCCTGGGCACACGTGGCTGTAGGAGGCGGATGTCCGCCTACCTGCTGAAGCGGGCCACCAACTGAGCGTTCGCCATGATTGCAGATTGCACGGACCTGCATGCGCGGATATCCACGTTAGTCATAGGACCACAAATAGGATTGATGTGGCATGAGATATGCAGTGGTTGCGAAGGCCTGGACAGGCAGAACCGACACATCGAGCTGAGTCACAGTGATTGTGTCGAGGGGGTACTTGCTGACTCACCAAGAGATGGCTGAGGTTGAGGAGGCACGGGGGTCAACTGACGGCTGACGGCCGAAGTGTAGATGCATGCGAATCAAAATGAGGCGCCTGGATTAAGAACGCCCCGAGAAGTGGGGGGGACCGAATCAGGGATGCAGTAGATGTGGCGTGCTGCGGCGGCTGGAGGAGCGAGTACCTCACAACCAGAGCGTCGACTAGAATCTGAGAACGTCCCAACAATCCAGCAACGTTGGATGGCCATATGCCATAGATCGGCACGATCAACCGGTCGGCGACGGAAGGCAGAAGGCAAGACGGGTTCGAGGGCCTGCCAGGTCGCACTGGGACGTCTGTACGACCCCTCTCCAGATGGGAAAAGAGCCTGCCTGTAGACACACTAGAGGAACCAATGCGGAAATAATTTTCTCTACGTTGCGTTTGGGTTACTTGATATGCCTTGCTCATCAACGGTCTATGATGAAACACTTGATGTGCGAAGAAAGCTGGAGAGCCGTCTGATGTACGCACGCGGTAAGGGCACAGAGGGCGTCGAACTTCGCGACGCTTCTCGCTCGCTTCCACCACGCCCTCTCACACAGAAAAACGATAGGCGGAAATCCTCCATGGGAAATCAAACTCTGTTAAGAATATCTTATGTCATCCGCTGGTTTGTGAGGACTATGTATGCTCCGCGCACACGGTATTGGATGGCTACTAAGAAATACATTCTTAAAACCACATGAGGACAAGTTCACCACGTCAAACATTCAAACAACCAAACATGCCATACAAAAACACATTTTGCATGTGTACAGGGCGAGTTCGAGACAATCGCTCGTCCCTGGTGACCCACAGCTCGTCGCCGGCAAGAGTCCTCGAGTCGCGCGGGACGATACCGAGCTCTCTCGTGAGAGCGCTATAGAGCGGACAGGCTTACATGCCATGCCACGCCATGACATGCCATGCAACATCATGCCATGCCATGCCATGCCATGCTACATCGTGCCACGCCATGCCATGCCATGACACGCGATACCATGCCATGCTATGCCTTGCCACGTCATGACATGCCATGCCATGCCATCCCAGGCCACACCATGCCAGACCATGCCACACTATGCCAAACCATGCCATGCCACGCAATGCCTTGCCATGTCATGCTGTACCTATTGATGGTGAACTGCTTAAAAGAAACAAAAATAACCAGGGTGGAGTGCATCGGCCGCAAGTGCTCTCTCAAAAGCATCTCTATGACTCTGCGCTAGATTTTGGAACTTGCCAGATCCGAGGGCGATTTTTGCGCTTTCCGACATCAGCTTTTCTGGTAAAGAGCCATTCACGAGCAAGATCATTCAGAATTTTGCTTGCTCGTGTGCGCCGTTTCCCCCTCCCTCATGCAAAGTCACCCGACTTCGCACCAGGGGGTTTGGGTTTATTTACTTTGCCGTCTGCACTGGGGCCCCGCGGTAGCAGGGCCCGAGGGCTTACGTTTCATCGCAGACCAAGTCTTGCAGCTTCCACCAGCAAAACTCCACCTACCTGATGTTGCAGATTTGGGCGAAGTTCGACTTTGCACCCAAAGTCGAACTTCCGGAAGAAAACTGATCGGCCGTGTATTTTTTCTGGTTCGATCAACCATGCCTCGCCATGCCAGGTCATACCATACCATGCCATCCCATACCATGCCAAGACATGCCATGAAATGCCATCCCATGCCATGCCATGGCCTGCCATGCCATGCCATGCCATGCCATCCCATACCACACCAAGCAAGCAAGCCGGCAAGTGCACAAAGATGCAGCAGAGGCAAGGCCATTGACGTTGACACCAACAGCAACATCAGCAGTGCTGGCAGCAGCCACTCCTGCAGCAGATGCGCAGCAAAGGGCTCTCCGTAAAGCGATTGCCAGTGCATCTGTCGGTGTTGTTCCCAAACGCCCACATCCCTACCTCCCCCC
>SZWC01010578.1:75522-90916 GCA_023375785.1 Penium margaritaceum | reverse complement strand
TGTTGAGGTTTCAACAAGGGGTTGGGGGAGTGGGGAATCTACCCACTCCTCTAGCCTTCTCTTTTTTCCCCTTTCACCCTCACCCCCCTTATTTTTGTTTTGTTTTGTTTTTTTTTGTTGATGATGTCAGCAGTGACGTCAGCGGTGACGTCAGCAGAGAGGTGCTGACGTCAGCAGCGGCGAATGTAGGGACCGCCGCTGCTGCTGTTGGTGCTGATGTTGCTGCAGCTGCTGCTGCTGCTGCTGCTGTTGCTGCTGCTACTGCTGGTGCTGTTGCTGCTGCTGCTGCTGCTGCTGCTGTTGCTGTTGCTGCTACTGCTGCTGCTGCTGCTGTAGCTGCTGCTGCTGTTGCTGTTGCTGCTGCTGCTGCTGCTGCTGCTGCAGCCGTGTGCTGCTGCTGCTGCTGCTGCTGCTACGGGTGCTGCAACTGCTGCTGCAGGTGCTGCAGCTTCTGCTGCTCGTGCTGCGAGCTACAGCAGTTGCTGTGGCTGCTGCAGCTGTAGCAGCGAGCTGCTGCAGCTCACTACTGTAGCTGAATGCTGCTGCAGCTGCTGCGTGCTGCAGCACCTGCTCGCTGCAGCTGCAGGCGGCTGCAGCGAGCTGCGGGGGTGGGGGAATTTCTTTTGTTGCCTTTTTTTTTTCTCTTTTTTTTTTCCTTGTCACAGCGGGCAGCAGCCCGCTGCCTGCTACGAGCAGCGGGATGCTGCTCGCACAGCAGCAGCGAGCTGCTGCTCGCTGGCAGCAGCGGGCTGCTGCTCGCTGCTCGCTCGCTGCGAGCAGCGGGCAGCAGCAGCCGCGGCTGGCAGCTGCTGCTAGCTGCTGCTGCTGCTGCTGCAGCTGGCGGCTGCTGCGGCTCGCTGCAGCAGCTGCTGCAGCCCGCTGTTGCTGCTGCACGCTGCTGCAGGTGCTGCGTGCTGCAGCTGCTGCCTGCTGCTGCTGCGGGCTGTTGCTGCTGCTGCACGCTGCTGCACGCTGCTGCTGCTGCTGCTGCTGCGGGCTGCTGCTGCTGCTGCTGCGAGCTGCTGCTGCTGCACGCTGCTGCTGCTGCTGCTGCTGCGAGCTGCTGCTGCTGCGGGCTGCTGCTGCTGCTGCTGCGAGCTGCTGCTGCTGCGAGCTGCTGCTGCTGCGTGCTGCTGCAAGCTGCTGCTTCTGCCTGCTGCTGCTGGTGGTGCCAGTCACTGCACCTGAGTGGCGTCGCCGCGTGCGTCGTCGCCCACAGACGTCAGACGCCGCCTGCCGCTCACCTCCTCGCGTCACGCGTGGGGGTCAGTGCTGCCGAAAAAATTTCGGCAGCATTTCCCCTGCACTGGCGCGTATGGGGGTCCGCCGGCGTTGTCTGGCACCTGTTCGCCAGTCTTCTGCTGCTGCTGCTACGCTCTGGCTCTGATACCAAAAAGGAAACTATGCAGCGTGTTGGGACAGCAGCGTTGTTGATGCAGCGTGCGGGCTTCCACGCTCGTTGCTTAGGTCAGCTGCCCCCTCAGTCTGCTGCTCTAGAGTCTAAGTCTGGAAGCTCTGGGTTTTGTTACTCAGAAACGCGCGCGCCAGAGTTAGCGCCAGAAAGCAGCTGAAAACTGACAATGACTGATTAGGAATGAAGAATAAACAACAATGGGAGACCCCTCCAAGTTCTAGGCCCCCCCCCAGCTCTGTAGAGCTTGTTACTCAGTTCAACACCCAATCAGAAAATAGCTCAGTTCAGGCTGGCAGGTTTTCTCGGTGAGGCCTGCCAGGCAGCCGACAGCCCAAAACCCGGGCGTCGTCCGTTTTGCCTGAAAACTGGACCATACCATAATACCGCCGCTGCGAACGCAGCCGTGCGGTCAGAATCTGCTAGAAAAATAGTAGCGAGGAGTTATGGCAGCCTAAACCCAGATAGTGCCCACAACGGTTTATGCTGCCGAACAGGGCCATGCAACATGCAACAGGGACCCTAGGCAATGCACGACGATGCAGACGCAATGGGACGCGCTGGACGCATGCAAGCAGCAAATGCGGTGTCAATGACCGCCGGCAGCACGACCGCCGAGGAGGCCTGCCGATGGAGCTGAACGCGTCGCCTGAGAGAGGAGGCTCCATCGAACTGCGAGAAGACCTCAGCGTGCGTCGGCTCCACCGGACGACACTCCATCAGCGTCGAGTCTCGCCGTCAGTCATCTGCACGCCGATGTACACAAGCCGGGAGGACACAACAGAGCACAATGAGAGATGCGAAAAAAACCAACAAAGGTCTCCTCTGTTCATCAACACAGTCAACTGATTGTCCAGTCTCGACCATCGCTGACATGCAATTAGTGGACTTCTCGCACCACCGGTACAAACCCCGAGGTGCCCAGGTCTTGACTAATGCTGTTACAAGAAATAGCCTCCTGACGCCTACCACTCTGTGTGTCACTTCCTTTGAGCGGTGCTCATCCCTGAATGAAATTGCCCCAAACATGAGTCCTTTGTGCCCCTCTATCTCTCCCTCTCTTTCTGTCACTACCTACATAATGTTAGTTTTTTGTCGCATCTCTCATTGTGCTCTGTTTTGTCCTCCCGGCTTGTGTACATCGGGGTGCAGATGACTGACGGCGAGACTCGACGCTCCTGGAGTGTCGTCCGGTGGAGCCGACACACGTTGAGGCCTACACGTAGTTCGCTAGAGCCTCCTCCCTCCGGCGACGTGCTCAGCTCCATCGGCAGGCCTCCTCGGCGGTCGGGCCGCCGGCGGTCTGCAGATGTTGTCTGCATGCTTCCAACACTGGATCTGACTATACCATGGTGTCTGTAGCGTCATGCTCTGCTTAGGGTCCAAGTCTAGTGTTAGCATGGCACTGTTGGCACCATGGACTATTGTAGGCATTGCCTAGGTTCAGGCAACCATAACTCCTTGCTGCTCTTTTTCTAGTTGTTTTTGACCACACGACTGTGTTCGCAACGTTGGTATTCTGGTATGGTCCAGTTTTCAGGCAAAACGGACGACGCCCGAGTTTTGGGTTGTCGGCCATCTGACAGGGCTCACCGAGAAAACCCTGCTTGCCAGAAAATGGTCCCTTTTCTGATTGGCTAGTTAGTTGAGTAACAAGCTCTGTAGAGTTGAGGGGAGCTAGAGCTTGGAGGGGTCTCCCATTATTGCTCATTATTCATTCCTCATTAGTCACTTCCAGTTTTCAGCTCTTTTCTGGCGCTAACACTGGCGTGCATTTCTGAGTAACAAACCCAGAGCACTCCAACTTAGACTCTAGAGCGGCAGATTGAGGGGGCAGCAGACTAAGCAACTAGCGTAGAAGCCCATACGCTGCATCAACAACGCTACTGTCCCAACTTGCACTTTAGCACAATTTCCAGCTTGGTATGAGAGCCAAAGCGTAGCAGCAGCAGCAGACAACTAGCGTACAGGTGCATGACTACGCCGGCGGACCCCCGTACGCGCCAATGCAGGGGAAATGCTGCCGGATTTTTTCTGGCAGCAATGACCCGCTTGGTGGCGGCGTCAGAATTTTTCCCACAGCCACTGGGCTGGGGGAAATGCTGCTGGATTTTTCTGGGAGCACTGACTCCCACGTGTGACGCGAAGAGGTGAGCGTCAGGCCGCGTCACACACCTGCTGGCGAAGACGCACGCGGCGATGTCACCTAGGTGCCGTGACTACTAGCAGCAGCAAGCAACATCAACAGCCTACAGCACCAGCAGTAGCAGCTTGCAGCAGCAGCGAGGAGCGGCAGCAGTAGCCAGTAGCAACTGTGCGCAACAGCAGCAACCGGCAGTAGCAGCAGCTCACAGCAACTCTCAGCACCAGTAGCCCATAAGAGCAAGCAGTAGCAGCAGCCAGTAGCAGCAGCTCGCAACCGTAGCAGTAGCTGGCTGCAGCAATAGTTGCAGCGAGCAGCAACCGGCAGCAGCCAGGAGCAGCTGCAACAGCAGCTGTAGTAGCCAGCAGCAACAGCTCCCTACTCGCTGCGAGCAGCGACCAGCAGCAACATCAACTGCAGCTGCTCGCAGCCCGTTGCTCGCAGTGAGTTGTAAGTAGCGAGCTCGCTGCTCGCTGCTCGCAGCTAGCAGCGAGTAGCGAGCTCGCTGCTCACAACGAGCAGCGAGCTCGCTGTGACGAACGAAAAAAATTGGAACACAAAAAAAATCCCCCACCCCACAAGTGGCGCTTCAGCGGCTGCAGCTACCGCCACAGCCGTTGCAGTAGCCACACTAGCCGCAGCAGCACGCAACAGCTTAGCAGCAGCAGGTGCTGCTACTGCTGCTGCAATAGCAACCGCAACAACTGCAACAGTAGCAACAAGAGCAGTCGCTTCTGCAACAACATCCGTAGCAGCAACTACAGCAGCAAGAGCAGCAACAACAATAGCAGACCAGCAGTAGCAGTAGCTGCAGCAACAGCGGCAGCAACTACAGCAGCAGTAGTAGCAGCTACAGCTGCCCTACAGCTGACATAGCAGTGGCTCCAGCAACAGCCGCTGCTGACATCAGTAGTCCTCAGCTGAAGTCACTACTGACGTCACCGCTGACGTCATCAACAAGAAACAATTTATAGCAACAACCCTACAGATAACGCAACAACAATTGCTGATGTCAGCCATCCTAGGCTGACATTACTAATGACATCACTGCTGATATCAGTAGCACACAAAAAAAAACAACAAAAAAAGGGAACAATTATGGGTAACAAAACCCACCATGGCTAACAGCCCCAGTCGGGAGGGATCCTCCATTTTCTCTTGGGACCTCCAGCCCCCCTTCCTTGCAGCAGCTGTAGCAGCTGCAGCAGCAACAGCAGCAACAGTAGTAGTAGCAGCAGCAGCAGTAGCAGCAGCAGCAGCAGTAGTAGCAGTCCAAAGGCTTCGTCGTCGACGCCTCCGACCCCCTGGCCTCCATTCAGCAATAGCTTGCCACACTCACGTAGCAACTTGCAGCACTACAGCCGCTGGCATCACAGACTCACACAAATACCCTGCCGCCTTTCCTTCCTCCTGGGCACACCAGCCCCGCTGTGTCTGCAACCACACATTACCTGACGCAGCAGCAGACCTAGCACCAGCGGCAGACAGTGACTTCAATCCTTGGCCCCACTCTGGGTGCCGGCTGCAGGCCAAAGGACTTTGAGACCCCGTCCCTGCCGCTTCAGACCGGGGAGTAGTTTCGGAGCTGGGAGCTCAGCTTCCGCATCTGGGCAGAGGGTGAGGGCTTATGGGAATACTACACTCTTTCGTACGACTCCATCCAGGCCGACCAGCTGTATGATGCTGGTCGAGCCGTACGCGCCCTCGTCGCTCCTCCGGCGTCACGCCTAGCCATAGAGCCCTTCCTCGGTGGATTCACCACTAGCAAGACCCCAGACCCTGAAGCCGCATGGCACGTCCTCACCTGCCCCCATCGCCTATCCAGCGAGACTGAGACCAGCCGTCTTTTGCGGGAGTTCAACTCCCTGCAGATGGGGGAGTCCGAGACGGTCACATCTTACTGGCAGCGGGCTGAAGACATCCTCCGTCGCCTAGGGACCTCTTCTCCACCCCCTCTGGCCGTGCTCCTCACTATCAAGCGCGGTGCCATCGACGCGTATGCCGACGTCTTCATCCACTACACCTAGGACATCCTCTCCACTATGGCAGCCCAGGGCACCCTCATGCCTTGGGCATTGTAGCTCTTTCTGAGGATTGAGGAAGCTCGTCTGGAGTCCCACATCCAGCGCACGGAGGCCCTCGACTCCCCTTTCGTCGCCTCCGTGGTCGTCGCTTCCCTCGCAGCAGCTGCATCCACCAGCTCCTCGACATCAGCGAAGAAGAAGCACAAGGGCAAGAAGGTCAAGGGCCCGCAGCAGTAGCAATAGTCGACCGGGTTTAGTGGTGATGGCTCGGTCTGCCACAAATGTGGCGAACCAGGACACTTGTCGTACACGTGCCTGTTACCGACGGATGAGGCGCGCGTCATCACCACCATACGTCGCCTAGGGACCTCTGCTCCACCCCCTCTGGCCGCACTCCTCACTATCAAGCGCGGTGCCACCGACGCGTACGCCGACGTCTTCGTCCACTACACCCAGGACGTCCTCTCCATTATGGCAGCCCAGGGCACCCTCATACCCTAGGCATTATAGCTCTCTCTGAGGATTAAGGAAGCTCGTCTGGAGTCCCACGTCCAGTGCACGGAGGCCCTGGCCTCCCCTGCCGTTGCCTTCGTGGCCGTTGCTTCCCCTGCAGCAGGTGCATCCACAAGCTCCTCGTCATAAGCGAAGAAGAAGCGCAAAGACAAGAAGGGCAATGGCTCGCAGCAGTAGCAGCAGTCGACCGGGTCTAATGGTGATGGCTCGGTCTGCCACAACTGTGGCCAGCCAGGACACGGGTGGTACACGTGCCTGTTTTCGACGGATGAGGCGCGCGTCATCACCACCATGCATCACCAGCGTGAGCGCCATCTCGCCTCTGATGCCGTGGCTATCGCCGGCCTTGACGCCTCCACCCCGTCCAGCAGCTCCACTCCTCCGACAGCCGCACTGGTCCCGCCATCGCCAGCTCCACAACAGCATCATCCGCAGCCGTAGGTGCCTACGTTTCCATCTCTGGTGCAGTCCTCCTTCTATCCGGGCCTCGGCGCTGTCACTCCGCACTCAGTCTACACTCCCGGCCCGTCCACCCGTGAGCGTCAGTTGGAGCAGTTCATCGCGCTCCATCTCGGCCTGCCTCGCCCTCCCCCCAGGGAAGTGTGAGCTGCGTCATCTCCTACCCGTTTGCCTTACCTTGTATGACTGAGACTGAGTTGTGGTCGTGTCCTGCTTCCACGTCCGCCTCGTCGTCTTCCATGCTCTCTTCTGCCCCTCTCTATGATGACGTCGCGTGGCTTGATGATTGGCAGGCTCGGTTCGCGCCACGGTCCACCGCATCCGCGTCTCTCGCTTGTTGCCATGTTACTTTTAGTGCTTTGGCGACATCGGTCCAGGACCCTGTCGAGACCTGGATCATCCACTCCGGGGCCATGCATAACATGACCGCCTTTCGTGAGGCCTTCAGTGTGCGTGGTCCTGTTGGCTATGTGTCTAGTGTCTGGACGGGCTTCGGAAACGTGTTACCTGTCTGCGGCGTCGGCGTCATTCGTTTCCGTGGTCCTGCCGGTGATGTCTTCGTGACCGACGCCCTCTTTGTCCCTAGTCTTGAGCTCAGCCTTCTGTCCGTCAATGCCCTTAACCGCATGAGCATGGACGTTCTGCACTCGTGTAGTATTGGCACTGTGTTTTTATGTCCGTCCGGTCTTGTCGTTATGCATGCCACCGCCCGTGACAACCTGTGGCACGTACCTCGTCTGTCCTCCCCTCCTTTTTTCCCCTCTCCATCCGCACCGACATACCATGTCTTTGTCACCAACACACTCTCACAGCAGGATACAGGATCCCTTGCGCCGCCGCCTTCGCCACATCCACTCTACTGCGATCGATAGCATGCTCCGCACCCAGCCGGCCAAGGGCCTTGACCCGGACTCCTTCCCCTGGCCGTGCCCCACAGAGTACATTGATTGCACTCAGGACAAGATGCACCGGTTCACCTACCCTTAGTCATTCTCCCGTGCGTCCGTCCCTCTGGACCTCGTCCATTCCGATGTCATGGGTCCTCTCCCTACCGAGTCCGTCGGGGAGCATGGCCGCTACGTCCTCACCCTCACTGACAACTACTCTCGCTACCATTGGGTCTTTTGCCTTCGGTAGAAGAGTGATGCCACTCCTACGATTAGGGACTGGCTTGTCCGTGCGAAGCGCGAGTGTGGTCAACCTCTTTGCCGCTTTTGCTCCGATCGCAGTGGCAAGTACATGGAAGAAACCACAACTTTTCTCGCCTCTCGCGGTATCTACCACGAGACGTCGGCGCCTTACACACCAGCCCAGAACGGCGTTTCCGAACCATGGCTGATACCGTCAGTACCATGCAGGTCAAGTCCGGCCTCTCCGATGGCTTCTACTTCGAAGCCATGGCCTACATGACGTGGGTCTGGAATCGGATTCCCCACGGACCCCTTCCCTGCCAGTCTACGCCGTACCAACATTGGTGTGCTCAGCGTGCTGACTTTTGCCCGGCTCGTGTCTGGGGATGCGTGGCCATTGTGTGGCTGCCCGTCCCGCCGCAGGGCAGGAAGCTCGCACCCCGTAGGCTTCCTTGCACATTTCTTGGTGTCTCCCGTCAGTCCAAAGCCTGGCGCTTCTGGGATCCCTCATGGCACAGCATCATCATCATTTTAGGAGGTTTTTCCTCATGACCTCGTTCCCTCCGGCTCGTCGGTGTGCCTCCCGTCGCGGGGGGAAGTGGTGAGTCCGTCCCCCGTCATGCCGCTTCCGGTCGGCACATCACATGGTCCCTCTAAGCCGGTAGCCCGAGTCCGTCCGCAGGCCCCTCCGGGCCGTCAGCCCCAATCGCGTCTGGTGGCCCCTCCGGGTCAGCAATCCCAGTTGCGTCCGCTGGCCCCTCCGTGCCAACAGCCCCAGTCGCGTCCGCTGGCCCCTCCGGGCCGGCAGCCCCAGTCGCGTCCGCTGGCCCCTCCGGGTCGGTAGCCCCAGTCGCGTCCGTTGGCCCCTCCGGGCCGGTAGCCCCAGTCGGGTCCGCTGGCCCCTCCGCACAAGAAGCCCCAGTCACGTCCGCTGGCCCCTCCGCGTCGGCAGCCCCGCCTGCGTCTGCTGGTCCCTCCGGGCTGGCAGACCCGTCTCCATCTACTGGTCCCTCCAGGCCGGCAGCTCCAGACGCGTCCGCTGGTCCCTCCGGGCCGGCAGCCCCTGTCGAGTCTGCTGGCCCCTCCGCGCCAGCAGACCTGTCCGCGTCCGCTGGTCCCTCTGCACTAGTAGCTCCGTCTACCTCCGCCTGCACCTCGGACTCGGTGCTATCGTCTGTCCTACCTCGCTACACGCGTGGCCCAGGCGGCAGCCTCTGACCCAGGCCGTCAATGAGTGCGCAGACCACCATACCGCGCACTATGGCTCCTCGGTCCCCCGTCGCGTGTCTCTTCCACTCCTACGATAGTGAGTGGGGACCCTTGCACCAAGGCTCTCGGTCTAACCACTTCAGCCATCATTGCACACCTCCACCCGAGCTGCGCACTGGGCTACGTCATGCTCCATGAGGAGCATCAGCATGCCGTCACGATTGTACTTACACGCATCTCACCTAGAACTCAAGATGCACACGCCCTTGTAGTCTGCTCTACGGTACGCCCGGAGGACCCAGCCACCCTACGCGAGACTCAAGCCTCCCCCGAGGCCGCACATTGGGATGCTACCTATGCCGACGAGCTTGCTGCTATCCGACAGCACCTCGTGTATGACCTCGTTGATCTCCCTCTAGGTCGGAAGGCTATCGATGCCAAATGGGTCTTCCGGCGCAAATGGAAGCCGGACGGGTCCTTACACAAGTGCAAGGCCTACCTTACAGTCAAGGGGTTTGCTCAGGTCCCTGGGGTTGATTACGAAGAGATGTTTACCCCAGTTGACCAATTCTCCACTACCTGGGTACTCTTCAGCCTGGTTGCCTAGCACAGGTGGGAGCTGCATCGGATGGACATGAACAACGCTGTCCTCCATGGCTCGATGGAGGGTGAGGAGCTCTACATGGTACATCCTCCAGGCTTTGAAGACGACACTGGGAAGGTTTGGAGAATGCAGAATGACCTTTATGGCGTGAAGCAGTCACCTCGGTGCTGGAACCAGGAGATTAGTCGTATGCTCCTCCGCGGCGGCCTCTTGCGCAGCACTGCTCACCCCGCACTGTTCACCCCGCACTGTTCATCACCCCGCGAGACCAGACCTTCGCCGTTGTCCTTGTCTACGTTGACGATCTCCTCATTGTGTCGCCAGACATGGCTGCTATCGAGCGCGTCAAGGACTTGGTGCACATCGCTTTCCAAATGAAGGATTTCAGGTTTGCCCGAGTCCTCCGGGGCATGGAGCTTGGGCATGATCGCTCCTAGGGCATCCTGCATGTCCATCAGGCTGCGTATGTACACACTCTGTCCACTCGCTTTGTCGAGGACCTGCCCCTCATGCCAAGCACATCCTCATCCATGTCACCCAATGGCCAGGTGAAGCTAAAGAACTCTGACCCAACCATTGTGGGGGAGCCTGTTGATGTGACCACGTATCTCCGTGTCATGAGGTCACTGATGTTTGTGGCGATGATGACGCGCCCAGACATCGTGTTCGCCGTCAACCACCTGGCTTAGTTCTTTCACGAGCCGCGGCACCTCCACTTCATGGCAACGATCTGAGTACTGCGTTATGTCGTCTCGACTCCACGGCGATGTCTCATGTTCTGCCGACATCCGTCTGTTGTCGCGGTGGGCTACACCGACAGTAACTGGGCCGGCAGTCCAGACGGTAAGAGCTGCACAGGCTAGATCTTTCTGACTGGCGGCATAGCTGTGTCTTGACGCAGTGGCAAGCAAGGGTGTATTGCATGCAGCAGTGCTGAGGCTGAATACGTAGCCCTTGGTTCAAGCGCATGTAAGAGCGTATGGTTACGTCGTCTATTATCCGAGTTGCGTCAGTCCGTCGCCTCCATCACGTTGCATTGTGACAATAAGAGTGCCATTGCCATCGCCGACAATGATGGTGTACATTACACACGCACAAAGCACATCAATGTTGAGTATCACTATGTGCATTTGTTGTTGCATGACGGCAGCGTCAGCTTTGTGTGTGTTGAGACAGCACGGCAGCTGGCTGACTTCTTGACCAAGATACTGAAGCACGACTCGTTCAAGAAGGCTGTGAGCTCAGTCGGCGTGCGTCCGTGAGTTGCACTTTTTGTCTCGTCCTGCGTCTCTGTGTGCCCTGGGGGAGTCTCTGTGTTGAATGTGTCACTGCCCGTCCATGTCCACTACGCCTGTGAGTCATGGGGGAGTGTTTGTTTTTTGTCGTATCTCTCATTGTGCTCTGTTGTGTCCTCCCGACTTGTGTACATCGGCATGCAGATGACTGACGGTGAGACTCGACGCTGCTGGAGTGTCGTCCGGTGGAGCTGACGCATGCTACGGCCTACACGCAGTTTGTTGGAGCCTCCTCCCTACGGCCAGGTGCTCAGCTCCATCGGCCGGCCTCCTCCACGGTCGGGGTGCCGACGGTCATTGCCACTGCAGATGTTGTCTACATGCGTCCAGCACCGGATCTAATTGTACCATGGTGTCTGCAGCGTCATGCTCTGCTTTGGGTCCAAGTCTCGTGTTAGCATGGCACTGTTGGCACCATGACTATTATAGGCACTGCCTGGGTTCGGGCACCCATAACTCCTCGCTGCTTTTTTTTCTAGCTGTTTCTGACCTTACGTCTATATTCATTGCGTCGGTATTATGGTATGGTCCAGTTTTTAGGCAAAACGGACGATGCCCGAGTTTTGGGCTGTCGGCCATTTGGCAGGGCTCACTAAGAAAACCCTGCCTGCCAAAAAATGGTCCTTTTCTGATCGGCTGGTTAGTTGAGTAACAAGCTCTACAGAGCTGGGGAGGAGCTAGAACTTGGAGGGGTCTCCCATTGTTGCTCATTCTTCATTCCTAATCAGTCACTTCCAGTTTTCAGCTGCTTTCTGGCGCTAACACTGGTGCGCACATTTGTGAGTAACAAACCCAGAGCACTCAGACTTAGACCCTAGAATGACAGAGTGAGGGGGCAGCAGACTAAGCAACTAGCGTGGAAGCCCGCACGCTGCATCAACAACACTACTGTCCCAACCTGCGCTTTAGCACAGTTTCCATCTCATAACTGAGCAAAGGAGAGTCGAAAGCAACGATACCGATGAAATGATGCTACAAGCTGGTCACTGAGAATACTCCTGTTAGTTTGTAGGGTTGTGGCGGGTGAGCCCGACCCTGAAGGAGTTGCCAACCAGCATAGAGCGCATGTGAGGAGTAGCGCCAAGGCTACAGGTCACAGAGACAAGCGCAACAACGTAACAGAGACAGACATTTTATCCAGCTATAGTTCGCAACTATACAACCAGCTTGCCACAACGGCGAACAAGCAAGTTGAAGAGTTCGTGGACACCAGCCTCTTTGAGGAAATCAAGATCTTTTGTTTGCGGAGTTATGAACACGTAAGTGACCTCTTGACTCTGCCACATGCACACCAATGTAGATAACTGACACACGTTCACCTCTCAAGCGCGCATCTTGGGTTGATATCAAGGGCTCATTGTCAACAGATGCCTTGTAGGAAACATGTAGAAAAATTACATCAGTGTGTAGCAGAACTTGTTAATGCATTGGCGTTGTCGGGTTGCTGATCCCTAGGGGTCACGCACCCGAGTCTAATCTCGGTGCGTGAGATAACCATCACCAACGCACTGCCAGTGGGTTTGGTTCGATCCCGGGATGGCGGCCGAATCCCACGTGAAAGACTCGCGTAGGTGGTTTGGCCAACCAATCTTGACATCACACTCTCTTGCTACATCTCCTCACTTCTTGTTTCTAACCACTGTGGATTTCCTATGGCTTCCATGGTGTGGTTCTGTGCATGTGTGCATGTGACTCCCTTGGTTCTTGCACTTACTGAGTTGCACATTCCTATCCCACGCCATTAACTACTGGCATCGGGGCAAGAGGGAGACCCCTAGGAGCATAAGAGAGGTGATGCTCGATTGCATCACCCCGCGATCCGGACCGTGGTGGTAGCTGTCGCTACCGTTGCCACAGCTTTCACGCTGTTATGGCACGTGCACAACATCAGAAACAACGGCCACTTTGGACCTTATGCCATCACTCCATGTACACAGTGATCAATGTTTGTTACATCCTAGCTAGCAGCCGCAGCTGAACTTGCAAAAACGTCGGCCCTCTCTGCCACCACGTTTGCAGCGCTTGCAGGTGACTAGCAACAGCAACTTGCAGCTGATAGCCATAGTTTAGCCCTGGCTTTTTCTGTTGCTCTCGACCATCAGCAGCAACCGCTGGCAGTAGCAGGTGCAGCCGAGAAGAGTGCTCTGCGTTGGCAAGCGATGGCATTCTAAGCCACCACATCGGCCACTCCAGTCACTATCCAACATTAGCAGCAGCTTCAGCAATCAACATCTGAAAATGGTGCACCAGCCAGTGCCAGCCGTATGCATCGGCAGCCAGCAGCGGTCATCAGCGTTGACTTCGACCGGCGAGCATCAGCTGCTTGCATCTTGTCTGCCAGCCGAACCCAACAATAGCAGCTCGAAGCTTTAGGCAGTGTNCTTGCAGCTGATAGCCATAGTTTAGCCCTGGCTTTTTCTGTTGCTCTCAACCATCAGTAGCAACCGCTGGCAGTAGCAGGTGCAGCCGAGAAGAGTGCTCTGCGTTGGCAAGTGATGGCATTCTAAGCCACCACATCGGCCACTCCAGTCAGTATCCAACATTAGCAGCAGCTTCAGCAATCAACATCTGAAAATGGTGCACCAGCCAGTGCCAGCCGTATGCATCGGCAGCCAGCAGCGGTCATCAGCGTTGACTTCGACCG
The DNA here is from genome assembly GCA_023375785.1 of Penium margaritaceum. Lineage (NCBI taxonomy): Eukaryota > Viridiplantae > Streptophyta > Zygnematophyceae > Desmidiales > Peniaceae > Penium > Penium margaritaceum. Next base: position 77,484 of record SZWC01010578.1, on the reverse strand, counting down.
GCGAGCATCAGCTGCTTGCATCTTCGTCTGCCATCCGAACCCAACAATAGCAGCTAGAAGCTTTAGGCAGTGTGTCCAGCCAACACAAAAAACAACAGCCGCTAGTGACTTCTATAGCTAGCTGAAGTAGGTTGCAGCAGTAGTTAGTGGCTACCTCAACCAGCAGGAAAATCCTAGCATTGTCCTGTCTGGCAGAATTTTCCTAGGTGAGACCTGCCAGACACCAGATAGCCCAAAACCAGGGCGTTGTCCGTTTTGCCTAAGAACTGGACCATACCAAGATAACCATGCTACAAATGCAGTCGTACAGTCAGAATTAGCAAAAACAATAGCTACTAGGAGTTACGGCTTCCCGAACTCAGGCGCCGGCTACACTGCTCCTGAGAGCCAACTACGACTACTGATGACGTGACAACCAAGGGTAGCTGCCAATGGAGCTGGTCGTGCGAGGGTGCAGTATCAAAAGCACGAGGAGGAGGAGAACCACACGCTCGGCTTCACAAAAACACGTCCACTCCAACAAAAAGCGCCCCGACGGCATCATCATCCATCCAGTCAGTCGTCTGCACAAGCATGTACACCAGCTGAGAGGTCACACTATGAGTCAGTGAGGCAGTGCATAGTTCAAACAACAATATTGTGCACTGATTCCTTCCATGCGTACGCCTCACCTACGTTGTATTCCTACGTTTAGAAGTATCCTGAGTTGCAGTGACGATGTTGGAAACACCATTGGTATTATAAGCACTATTCATTGTGTGCGAGCTCGTCGTTAAAGCAATTCTGCTCCATGGCTGTAGTCGAGGAAATCGGTATTGGCTCAATCCAGAGTGGTGACGCCAGCATGGTAGATTGGTTGCGGGTTTTTGCGAGTGGTTGTGAGTAATTGCGAGCGGTTGCGAGTGGTTTCGAGTGGTTGCGATTGGTTGCGAGTGGTCGTAAGTTATTGCGAGGGGTTGGGAGTGGTTGTGAGTGGTTGAGAGTGATTGCGAGTGGTTGCGAGTGGTTGCAAGTGGTCGTGAGTAGTTGCGACTTGTTACGAGTGGTTGTGAATGGTTACGAGTGGTTGGGGGTGGTTGCGAGTGGATACGAGTAGTTGCAAGTGGTTGCGAGTGGTTGCGAGTGGTTGCAAGTGGTTGTGAGTGGTTGCGAGTGGTTCCGAGCGGTTACGAGTGGTTGTGAGTGGTTGCGAGTGGTAGGGAGTGGTTGCGAGTGGTTGTGAGTGGTAGCTGCTTTCTGGCGCTAACTCTGGCGTGCACATTTTGAGTAACAAACTGTGGATAGCATAAACCAGCTAGTAGGAAGATTCAAGAGCATGACACATGGTACACAAGTGTGGGAATGCGCCATGGCTTAGTGCGGAGTGGTGAGAGTCAAAGAAACGGATCGTATGTTGCAAGTAACGTGTCACAGAGGTGTTATGCGCAGGAGGGAGCGAGCGAGCGAGCAGCGAGCTCGATCTCACTCGCCACCCTCGAAACTGGTGAATTCGACCCCACCTGCCCACAGAACAATTTCCTAGCATAAACTAGGTCACCGTCCAAGCAACAATCTGACTAGAGGATAAACCCGGTTATGCTCATGACCAATTGTGCACGAATGCATGTGAGAAATGCAAATGAGGCTGGCAAGCTCTGATTGAGCCTCTCCATGGCTCGTCTTCCCAACTTCTGGTCACGATGTATCAATCGGCGATGTCATCTCTCTCTGGTCAGTCACCTGCACCAGTGATGTGAGTGTGCAACGAGGCCAAAGGTCACCGTGTGATAATGACATGAATCCAACACTTCCCCATGACCCACAGCCGACGCACATGAAGGGCACTCACACACACAGCGCGACCTTCACAAGAAGTGACACGACACAAGACTGTACACGAGCACTGGCACGACAGCTCAACCAGGAGCATCACGAGGACACAACAACCCAACAGCGTGCACTGCTGCCTTGAAGACATTGCTG
>SZWC01010578.1:54259-64858 GCA_023375785.1 Penium margaritaceum | reverse complement strand
GCAGCTACCCCATCGCCCTCAGGGAAGAAGAAGAAAACCCGGAACAAGAAGGGCAATGGTCCATCGCAACAACAACAGCAGCAGTCATCGACCGGTCCCAGCGGTAGTGGCTCGGTCTGCCACAACTGTGGCCAGCCTGGGCACGGGTGGTACACGTGCCCTCTCCCGACGGACGAGGCCCGCGTCATCGCCACCATGCGACGCCAGCGGGAGCGCCGCCTCGCCTCTGCCGCCGTCACTGTTGCTGGTCCTACCACTCCGACCTCGTCCAGCACCTCTGCCACTCTGACAGCTCTGCCTGTCCTGTAGCCACCCGCGCCGCAGCAGTACTACCCGCAGTAGTACTACCCTCAGCCGTCGGCACCTCCGCTTCCTTCGCCGACTCAGTCACCCTACTACCCGGGCTCCGGCGCCGTCACTCCGCATTCTGTCTACACTCCTGGGTCGTCATCCCGAGAGCATCAGCTGGAGTAGTTCATCGCGCTCCAGCTTGGCCTCCCTCGGCCTCCTCCCCAGGGAAGTGCGAGTTGCGTCACCTCCTGCCCTCCGGCCCATCCCTGCATGACTGAGGCTGAGCTCTGGTCGTGTCCCGTTTCCTCGTCTGTCTTGTCGTCTCCCGTGATCTCATCCATCCCACTCCTTGACGACATTGCACGGCTTCACGACTGGCACTCTCGTTTTGCTCCTCTGTCCACCGTGTCCACGTCCCTCGCTTGCTGCCATGTGACCGTGACTGATCTGGCGACCCGTGTCCAGGACCCTGCTGAGACCTGGATCATCGACTCCGGGGCCACGCATCACATGACGGCCTCTCGCGAGGCCTTCAGTATGCTCGGTCCCGTCGGCGATGTCTCCGGGGTCCGGACAGGCTCCGGACAGGTGTTGCCTGTCCGTACGGTAGGCGTCGTTCGTTTCCGTGGTCCGGCCGGTGACGTATTTTTGACCGATGTTCTCTTTGTCCCTGGTCTGGAACTTAGCCTCTTGTCCGTGACTGCCCTTGACCGCATGAGCATGGACGTTGTGCACTCACGTGGTGTCGGCACTGTGTCGTTGCGTCCGTCGGGTCTTGTCGTACTGCACGCCACCACCTGTGGCAACATGTGGCACGTTCCCCGCCTCTCTTCCTCCCCTCCCGTCTCCTCCCCGTCGGCTGCGACCAGTCATGTGTTCGTTACCAGCACGCTTTCTCCTCAGCACACCCGCCTCTTGCATCGCCGCCTTTTCCACGTCCACTCTGCCGCAGTAGAGAGCATGCTCCGCACCCAGCCAGCCAAGGGCCTTGATCCGGAGACCTTCCCTCTCCCATGCCCCACTGAGTGCATTGACTGCGCTCAGGGGAAGATGCACCGGTCCACGTACCCCCTCTCTTCCTCACGGGCGTCCGCCCCCCTTGACCTTTTCCACTCGGACGTCATGGGCCCTCTCCCCACCGAGTCCGTTGGTGAGCATGGCCGCTATGTCCTCACTCTGACGGACGACTACTCTCGCTACCGTTGGGTCTTTTGCCTTCGGTAGAAGAGCGATGTCACCCAAACCATTCAGGACTGGCTTGTCCTTGCGGAGCACGAGTGTGGCCGCCCCTTTCGTCGCTTTCGCTCCGATCGCGGTGGCGAGTACCTGGGTGACGCCATGACCTTTCTCGCCTCCCGTGGTATCCGCCATGAGACGTCTGCGCCCTACACACCCGCCCAGAACGGCGTCTCCGAGCGGTGGAACCGTACCATGGCCGACGCCCTCCGCACCATGCGAATCGAGTCCGGTCTCTCCGATGGCTTCTACTTTGAGGCCATGGCCTACATGACCTGGGTCTGGAACCGGGTTCCCCACGGTCCCCTTCCCTGCCAGTCCACGCCCTAACAGCACTGGTGCGGTCGGCGTGCTGACCTCCGCCCGGCTCGCGTCTGGGGCTGCGTAGCCGTTGTGTGGCTGCCCGCCCCACAGCAGGGTGGCAAGCTCGTCCCCCGCGGACGCCCCTGCACCTTTCTCGGTGTGTCTCGTCAGTCCAAGGCCTGGCGCTTCTGGGACCCATCCCGACACTGCATCGTCGAGTCCCGCGATGCCCTCTTTTTCGAGGACCTGTTTCCCCGCGACCTCATCCGCTCCGGCTCTTTCGTGTCCCTCCCGTTGCGTGGGGGAGTGGTGAGTCCCTCCTCCGTCCTGTCGCTTCCGGGTGACACATCACTCCATCCCTCTGAGCCGGTAGCCCCGGTCGCGGCCGCTGGCCCCTCTGAGCCAGCTCACCCAGTCGCGTCTACTCGCCCCTCCGGGCCGGCTGACCCAGTCGCGTCCACCCGCCCCTCCGGGCCGGCAACCCCAGTCGCGTCCGCTGCCCACTCTGAGCCAGCTGCCCCAGTGGCGTCTACTGGCCTCTCTGGGCCGGCAACCCCAGTCGCGTCCGATGGCCCCTCCGGGCCGACGGCACCAGTGGCGTCCGTTGGTCCCTCCGGGCCGGTAGCCCTCGTCGCTTCCAATGGCCCCTCCGAGCCGACGGCTCCAGTCGCGCCTGCTGGCCCCTCCGGGCCAGCAGTCCCAGTCGCATCCGCTCGCCCCTCCGGGCCAATAGCCCCAGTCGCGTCCACTCACCCCTCTGGGCCGACAGCCCCTGCTGTGTCCGCTGGCCCCTCTGGCCCAGCAGCGCCTGTGGCGTCTACTGGCTCCTCCGGACCAGTAGCACCGTCCGCCTCCATCGGCCTGTCGGACTCAGCACCATCTTCTGCCCGACCGCGCGACACGCGTGGCCCAGGCGGCAGCCTCCGACCTCGGCCGACAGTGAGCGCGCAGACCGTCGCTCCCCGTTCCGTGGCGCCTCGACCCCCTGTGGCTCCACGTGTCTCCTCCACTCCCACGGTCGTGAGTGGGGACCCTGGCACAAAGGCTCTCGGCTTGACCACTTCTGCCATTATCGCAGACCTTCACCCGGGCTCNAGCACCATCTTCTGCCCGACCGCGCTACACACGTGGCCCAGGCGGCAGCCTCCGACCTCGGCCGACAGTGAGCGCGCAGACCGTCGCTCCCCGTTCCGTGGCGCCTCGACCCCCTGTGGCTCCACGTGTCTCCTCCACTCCCACGGTCGTGAGTGGGGACCCTGGCACAAAGGCTCTCGGCCTGACCACTTCTGCCATTATCGCAGACCTTCACCCGGGCTCTGCATTGGGGTATGCCATGCTTCATCACGAGCATCGGCATGCTGCTGTGGCTGCACTCGCACGCATCCCACCTGGGGCTCGTGATGCACATGCCCTCTCAGTCCGGTCCACAACACGCCCAGAGGACCCTTCCACCCTACGCGAGGCTCGAGCCTCCCATGAGGCCGCACATTGGGATGCTGCCTGTGCCGAGGAGCTCGCCGCTATCCAACAGCACCACGTGTATGACCTTGTCGACCTCCCTCCAGGTCGGAAGGCCATTGGTGCCAAGTGGGTCTTTCGGCGTAAGTGGAAGCCTGACGGATCCTTGGACAAGTACAAGGCCCGTCTCACAGCAAAGGGGTTTGCTCAAGTCCCCGGGATCGACTACGACCAGATCTTCGTCCCAGTTGGCCGGTTCTCCACTAGCCGGGCATTGTTCAGCCTGGTTGCCCAGCTCGGGTGGGAGGTGCATCAGATGGACGTGAGCAATGCATTCCTCCACGGCTCACTGGAGGGTGAGGAGCTCTACATGACGCAGCCCCAAGGCTTCAACGACGGCAGTGGGAGAGTTTGGCGGCTGCGGAAGGCCCTCTATGGCCGGAAGCAGTCGCCTCGGTACTGGAACCAAGAGATCAGCAGTACGCTTCTTTGTGGCGGCCTCTAGCGCAGCACCGCTGACCCCACACTGTTCATCAGCTTGCGAGGTCAGACCTTCGTCGCGGTTCTGGTCTACGTTGACAAACTCCTCATTGCGTCGCCAGACGCGACAACCATCCAGCACGTCAAGGACCTACTGCACGACGCCTACCAGATGAAGGATCTCGGGTCTGCCCGAGTCTTCTTGGGCATGGAGCTCGAGCATGATCGCTCTCAGGGCATCCTGCATGTCCACCAGGCTGCCTATGTGCAGACCCTGTCCACTCGCTTCGCCGAGGACTTGCCCCTCATGCCCAGCGTATCCTCACCCATGTCACCCGATGGCCTGGTGAAGTTGAAGAGTCATGACCCAGTTGTTGTGGGGGAGCCAGTTGATGTGACCACGTATCTGTGGGTCATCGGGTCACTGATGTTCCTGGCGACGACGACGCGTCCAGACATCGCGTTCGCCGTTAACCTCCTGGCCCAGTTCTCTCAGGAGCCGCGTCACCTCCACTTTGAGGCCGCTATCCGAGTACTACGCTATGTCGTCTTGACCCCTCGACGAGGCCTCATGTTCCGCCGTCAGCCGTCCGTCGTTGCAGTGGGTTACACCGACAGTGACTGGGCCGGCAGTCCAGACGGTAAGAGTCGCACTGGTTGGATCTTTCTGGTCGGGGGCACAGCTGTGTCCTGGCGTAGTGGCAAGCAGGGGTGCATTGCACGCAGCACTGCTGAGGCTGAGTACGTGGCCCTTGGCTCAGGCGCGTGTGAGAGTGTGTGGTTGCGTCGTCTGTTGTCCGAGTTGCGTCAGTCTGTCACATCCATCACCTTGCATTGTGACAATGAGAGTGCCATGGCCATTGCAGACAATGACGGTGTGCATCACACTCGCACAAAGCACATCAATGTTGAGTATCACTATGTGCGTTCGTTGTTGCACGACGGCAGCATCAGCATCGTGTGGGTTGAGACAGCACGGCAGCTGGCTGACTTCCTGACCAAGGCACTGAAGCGGGACTCGTTTAAGAAGGCTGTGAGTTCAGTCGGCGTGCGTCCGTGACTTGCTNAGTGGCAAGCAGGGGTGCATTGCACGCAGCACTGCTGAGGCTGAGTACGTGGCCCTTGGCTCAGGCGCGTGTGAGAGTGTGTGGTTGCGTCGTCTGTTGTCCGAGTTGCGTCAGTCTGTCGCATCCATCACCTTGCATTGTGACAATGAGAGTGCCATGGCCATTGCAGACAATGACGGTGTGCATCACACTCGCACAAAGCACATCAATGTTGAGTATCACTATGTGCGTTCGTTGTTGCACGACGGCAGCATCAGCATCGTGTGGGTTGAGACAACACGGCAGCTGGCTGACTTCCTGACCAAGGCACTGAAGCGGGACTCGTTCAAGAAGGCTGTGAGTTCAGTCGGCGTGCGTCCGTGACTTGCTTTCTTTGTCTCTGCCTTCACTTCTGCGTGTCCTGGGGGAGTTTGTGTGTTGACCGTGTCTCTGACCGCCCATGTGCACTACGCCTGTGAGTCATGGGGGAGTGTTGGTTTTTGCGCTCATTGTGCTCTGTTGTGTCCTCCCGGCTTGTGTACATCGGCGTGCAGATGACTGACAGCGAGACTCGACGCTGATGGAGTGTCGTCCGGTGGAGCGGACGCACGCGGAGGTCGTCTCCCAGTTCGCTGGAGCCCCCTCTCTCCGGCGACGTGTTCAGCTCCATCGGCAGGCCTCCTCGGCGGTCGCGTTGCCGGCAGTCACTGCCACCGCAGTTGCTGTCTGCATGCGTCCAGCGCGTAATGTCATGCCTGCGTCGTCATGCGCTGCCTAGGGTCCCAGTTGCATGTTGCATGGCCCTGTTTGGCAGCATAAACCATCGTGGGCACTGCCTGGGTTCAGGCTGCCATAACTCCTTGCTACTATTTTTCTAGCAGATTCTGACCGCACGGCTGCGTTCGCAGCGTTGGTATTATGGTATGGTCCAGTTTTCAGGCAAAACAGACGACGCCCGGGATTTGGGCTGTCGGTCGTCTGGCAGGCCTCACCGAGAAAACCTGCCAGCCTGAAATTAGCTATTTTCTGATTGGCTGATGAACTGAGTAACAAGCTCTACAGAGCTTGGGGGGGGGGGGCTAGAACTTGGAGGGGTCCCCCATTGCTGTTCATTCTTCATTCCTAATCAGTTACTATCAGTTTTCAGCTGCTTTCTGGTGCTAACTCTGGCGCGCGCGTTTATGAGTAACAAACCCAGAGCTTCCAGACTTAGACTCTAGAGCAGCAGACCGAGGGGGCAGCTGACTTAAGCAACGAGCGTGGAAGCCCGCACGCTGCATCAACAACGCTGCTGCCCCAACCTGCTGCACAGTTTTTCCATTTAGTTTCCCCTGCCCTAGTGGGCGTGGGAAAACTGGATGTGCCCAAGGCACGAGGGACGTGTGCTGCAGGACAGTCCAACCCCAATCAGACAAACAGAGGACCTCACGAGAGCAACAAGCAAGCAAGGGGCAGGGCAGCAGGAAAGGACCCTCACAAAGCAGAGGGAGATGGGGGTGTGCACAAGAGGGCAAGGAGTGGTGGGATGGCAGCGGCGATTGCAGCAGAGACAACAGAGACAGTGGACGCAACAGGAATCACCAGAGCAAGCGCTCCGGTGGTGAGAACTGCCCCAAGGGTAGTGAAGGCTGCAACTACAGAGATGGCAGTTGTGACGACGATGGTGACGGCCGATGGAGCAGATGAAGCACTTGTAAGAGCACCTGAGGTGGAGGCACGAATGGAGGAAGCGACCGAAGACATGGCAGACGCAACAGAGGCAGTCGCGACAGCAGCAGCTGAGGCAGCTGCAGCAACCTGGGTAAAAGTATCAGCAGTTGCAGCGGCCACCGGGCCAGCAATAACCGCAGCTTCGGTGTACGACTCGGCAGCACGTCCTGCCGAGGTCGAGGCAGAGGCACGAGAAGCTCGGGCAGCGGCAGCAAGTGTGGCGGCAGTTGCTGCTGCAGCGTCTATCACCGCCGATGCCGTGCGCGTAATCCTGGTGGCCACGTCAACGACGTCGTGACCTAGGACAGAGAACACCCGAGCAGCGGCTGCGTCGACCCCAATGCCACTGTACGGTTGCTCGACCCTCCCATGGGAATGGGGAAGAGGAGAGCTTACCGGAACGGAGGGCTGCGCTGGTGGCGAGGCGGAAGTTGTCTCGGCGGAAGCGGCGTCACAACGGAAGTGGCGTTGCCGCACCGAGCTCTCCTCGGAGTGGCTGCCAAGGGGAGTGGCGCTGGTTGTCTCCCAGTGCGCCAGCGTGGCGACGAACACCACCGCGACGGTGGTGCAGAAACTGCTACAAGGCCGTCGGATGTGAGCCAAGAGAGGCGGCACCGCAGTTGCACGTCCCGTCGCTTGCAGCTGCCGTTACTGTGCCAATGCGGCTGCGGAGAAGGATGTGGCGTGGGCGGTGCTGCGGCTGCTGCTGTGGGCGGTGCTGCGGTGCTCCTCCGCTACGGTGCGGCCCTACACAAAGGCCGCCGACGGAGGGGCAGGTGGCGCTAAGAGAGAGGGTGGCAGATGGGAAGAGCGGGAGGAAGCACTCTCTCCGCGGGGCTCGTTGCTAAGCGGGGCGAAGCCCTTTGCCCGTGGCCGAAGAAGAGGAGGCGAGCGGAGAGGCGAGAGAGAGGAGGAGGGGAGAGCGAAAGCACTCTCCCCTAAGGGCCACAAGCGGCTGCGGGGTGGGTGCGTGACGCCAAGAGAAGCGGTCGCGCAAATGGCCAAGGATCCACGGACGGCGGGTCGATCCGTCGTCCGTCTCTCACGCACCAGCTCTGATACCAATGGATAGCGTAAACCAGCTAGTAGGAAGAGTCAAGAGCATGACACATGGCACACAAGTGTGGGAATGCGCCATGGCTTAGTGCAGAGTGGTGAGTCAAAAAAACGGATCGTATGTTGCAAGTAACGTGTCACAGAGGTGTTATGCGCAGGAGGGAGCGAGCGAGCGAGCAGCGAGCTCGATCTCACTCGCCACCCTCGAAACTGGTGGATTCGACCCCACCTGCCCACAGAACAATTTCTTAGCATAAACTAGGTCACCGTCCAAGCAACAATCTGACTAGAGGATAAACCCGGTTATGCTCATGACCAATTGTGCACAAATGCATGTGAGAAATGCAACTGAGGCTGGCAAGCTCTGATGAGCCTCTCCATGGCTCGTCTTCCCAACTTCTGGTCACGACGTGCCAATCGGCGAAGTCATCTCTCTCTGGTCAGTCACCTGCACCAGTGATGTGAGTGTGCAACGAGGCCAGATGTCACCGTGTGATAATGACATGAATCCAACACAAACCAGAGCTCTCGGACTTGGACTCTAGTGCACCAAACTAAGGGGGCAGTCTAAGCAATGAGCGTGGGTTCCCGCACGCTGCATCAACAACGCCATTGCCCCAACCTGCACACTAGCTAGTTCCTTTTAGCAATTTTAGCTGGCCGATTCAACCAGCAGCTGCCGACAGCCAGCAGCCCCCGCTAGGAGCAGAGCCGCAGCTCATGAGCTGCAGCCACACTACAGTCAATAGCGCTAACTGGAAACATAACAGCAGCTGCCTCTGCCCCTGCCAATGTGCCATGCCGGCGTTACCACTCTCGACCGAGCCAATACCGATTTCCTCGACTACAGACACGGAGCAAAACTGCTTTAACGACGAGCTCACACACTACGAATAGTGCTTACAGTGCAAACGGTGTTTCCAACATCATCGCTGTAACCCAGGATACTTCTAAAAGGAGGAATACGATGCGGGGGAGGCGTAGGCATGCAAGGACTCGGTGCACAACTGGGCTTGTCAGTCAGCGTTGGACGACACAACGATGCATGAAGATACACCTCCTCCAATGTGGACGCCTCCTGAGAAATGACCATGCCAAAATTCTACGAGCTCCCCCTCTGCCCTTAGGACCTGCCGGCAGCGGCAGCGTGCAGCTGCGAACACCGAAGCGCTTGCTGGGCTACAAGTCACTGCCATTTCTCACCATTTCCCCTTGTCAGTGGGCCTTGCTCCACCAGTTGTTGCATGTGCTACATCATCCACTCCAACTTGACCCTATGACATTTATTCTGTGCTTGAGACTGCGGTGGACTCCAATGCCGCCGTTGCACCCACTTCTGCAGCAACAGCACGTGTCAGGCGTGCACCAGCTAGCACAGCGGCAAGACGCGCCATTGAATCCTACACAGTTGCAGCTGCATTCTGAGGACCTGTTGCTGCAGTCGCAGTTGACATCGTCTCGCAGATCTCAGCTGGAGCAGACAATGTTGCCATAGCAGCGATGACTTTCGCCACCGACCTTGCATCCAACATCACCTCCATCCGTGAGTCCACAACGTTGGAAGCGTCTTCTGTCACTGCCTCGCCGACAACACGGCACAACATCACCCTCATTTTTACATTGTCAGAAGTTTCACCCCTTGCAGCAGCTGGGCTCACAGGCATTTGTTTCCTGTTCGACTGCACCGCATCTATGCTTGGTGCAGTTTTCTCGTTTGCAGCTGCTACCCTTCCACCAATGTTCTCACTTCATTGTTGGGTTGAATGAGCCTTTCCCTTGCCTACTGCTTTGCTCTGCTCTGTGCACTCCCCTCATTTCTCGTGATCTTTTGGGGACTTTGTGTGGTTGTCATGCAGCACAGCACTAAGCTCACTATGTTGAATCTCATACTCTCACACCCACTGGGATGGGGAAAACTCTGCTGATGTCTTTTTGGCGGAGTGGAGAAAAAGATGAGCAATTTTCTGTACTCCAACCAGAGTCGCATCACGAGCGTACTGCAATCCACGAGGAACTTGCAGTTCAACGAGCTGCTGAAAAGCGCGTGTATCACAAGCAGGAGTACCAGGAGACTATTTTTTACCTTGTCATGGACTAAGTTGTTTCTTGCCTCCACCACAATCTGTGCTCACTCTCTGCTGCCTCTACTGCTGTTGGTGCTGCTGCTGCCTCTGCTACCACTCCAAGTTGTACGTCCTCTACATCTGGTTCCCTATCCACCCAGCCCAACTCTATCGCAGCAGGTAGCGAGCTGGGGCTAAGGCCCTTGCGCAGCCCAAGTATCGTTAGCATGCCACACAATCCCTTGCTTCACTCATAATCTCTCATTCTCATGCTGGGAGGTTTGCTTCAGTGCCTGGACTCAGGGTAAGTAGTTATGGGAGTGTTCCCATGTTCCTGTGGTGCCTCCTTGCCTCTGAGTCTGCTCATGCTGTCAGCGCACTCATCGCAAGGGAGGGCGAGAATGTCCATGGTGAGATTAGACCACAGAAGGCCATGGCGCAACACCGACGCTATGTGTGGCTATGCACTCATCAAGTGCTGGAGACTTGCAGATGGAGACCAGGAGGATGGGGCATTGCAAGACGTTGGCTCAAGGGCTAGAGAGCAATGAAGTGTCGAAAACACAGCAGACAGGCAATTTGGTGAGTAGTGGGGGAGGAGCAGTCTTGAGGACCAGAGTTAGAGAATGTGAGAGAGTGTAATGGAGACAGCAGAGCAATGAAGGATGCCCACTGAGACCGTTATATTGACCTTACCATCCAATATCAGTGATTCCAACATCAAGCCAAGGGCTATGGGCGCGGCAGTTGGCGGGTCATGGTAGAGAAGGGTCAGGAGAGCAGGGGGACGAAATGAAGAGATAAGTAAATGAGGCAAGGAAGTCGTTTGATGCAGAGGAGCAAGAGTAAAAGTCCAACTGCTCGTCAACCTGACGACACCCTTTCATATTGCAGTCACATTCAGGGCCAGGGTGGAGAAGCGGATGTGTTGGGAGGGGTTGGGGAGAATGGGGGGG
>SZWC01010578.1:15905-43096 GCA_023375785.1 Penium margaritaceum | reverse complement strand
TACATATACATATACATATACATATACATATACATATACATATACATATACATATACATGTACAGATTTTATGCAGAACTTCTATGCACAACGTTTATGCACAAAGTTTATGCACAATATTATGCACTACGTTTATGCACAAATTTTATGTACAAAGGTTTTGCACACATTTTCCCCACATTGTTTTTTCATAAATGTTATCCACAAATTTTATGCACAAAGTTTATGCACAAATGTTATGCACAAAGTTGATGCAAAATGTTTACGCACAAACTTTATGCACAAAGGTTATGCACAACGTTTATGCACAAAAGTTCTACACAAATTTGATGCACATCGTTTATGCACAACGTTTATGCACTAGCTTTATGCACAACGTTTTTAACAAAGTTTTTTCACTAAGTTTATGCACCAAGTTAATGCACAAAGATAATGCACAACGTTTATGCACAAAATTTAAGCACAACATTTATGCAAAATGTTTATGCACAAAATGTATGCACCAATTTTATGAACAAATTTTATGCAAAAGGTATATGCAGAAAGTTTCTACACAAAGTTTATGCACAATGTTTATGCACAATATTTATGCACAAAGTTTATGCACAAAGTTCATAGACAAATTTTATGCGCAAAGTTAATGCACAAAGTTTATACAAAACGTTTACGCACAAGGTTTATACACGATGTTTATGCACAAAAACTAAGTACAAAGTTTATGCACAAAGTTTATGCACAACGTTTATACACAACGTTTATGCATTAAGTTTCTACACAACGTTTATGTACAAAGTTTCTGGACAACGTTAATGCACAATGTTTATGCACAACGTTTATGCACAAAGTACACGCAAAACGTTTATGAACAACATTTATGCAAAACGTTTATGCACAAAGTTTATGCACAAAGTTCATGCACAAAGTTTATGCACAATCTTTATGCACAAATTTTATGCACAAAGTTGATGCACAAAGTTTGTGCACAACGTTTATGCACAGAAAATATGCACAAACTTTATGCAAAACGTTTATGAACAAAGTTTATGCACAAAGTTTATGCAGAAAGGTTATGCACAAAGTTTATGCACAAATTTTACCCACAAATTTTATGCACAAATGTTATGCACAAATTGTATGCACAAAGTTTACACACAAAGCTTGTGCACAAGTATTATGCACAAATGTTATGCACAAATCTTCCAAACAAAGTTGATACACAAAGTTCATGCACAAATTTTATGCACAACGTTTATGCACAAAGTCTCTGCACAAAGTTTATGCACATAGTTTATTCACAAAGGTTATGCACAAATTTTATGCATAAAGTTTATGCATAACATTTAGAAACAAAGTTTGTGCACAACATTTCTGCACAATGTTTATGCACAAAGTTTATGCAAAATGTTTATGGACAAGGTTTATGCACAAAAATTAAGCACAACGTTTATGCAAAACATTAATGCACAAAGTTTATGCACAAAAATTATGAACAAACTTTATGCAAAAAGTTTATGCACAAAGTTTCTGCACAATGTTTATGCACAATGTTTATGCACAAAGTTTATGAACAACGTTCATGCACAAAGTTTATGCACAAAGTTTATGGACAAATTTTATTCACAAAGTTTGTGCACAATGTTTATACAAAACGTTTACACAAAGGGTATATGCACAATTTTTATACACAAAGTGTTGGTACAAAGTTTATGCACAACATTTATGCACAAAATGTGTGCCCAAAGCTCATGCACAAAGTTTATGGACAAATTTTATGCAAAACGTTTATGCACAAAAGTTATACAAAACTTTTATGCACAAACTTTATGCACGATGTTCATGCACACAGTTTAGGCACAAACTTGATGCACAAAGTTTATGCACAAAGTTTATGCATACAGTTTCTTCACAAAGTTTATAACAACATTGTGCACAAAAATTATGCACAATGATTATGCACAACTTTTATGCAAAACGTTTATGCACATAGTTTATGCAAAACGTTTATGCACACATTTTTGAAAAACGTTTATGCACCAAGTCTATGCACAAAGTTGATGCACAAACTTCATGGACAAAGTTTATGCACAAAGCTTATACACAAAGTTTATGCAAAACGTTTATGCACAAAGTTTATGCACAAAGCTTTTGCAAAACGTTTATGCACAAAGTTTATGCACAAAGTTTAGGCACAAAGCTTATGCTCATCATTTATGTACAGATTTTTTGCATAAAGTATATCCACAAATTTCATGCACAAAGTTTATGCACAAAGTTCATGCACAAAGTTTAAGCACAAAGTTTATGCAAAAAGCTTATACACAACGTTTATGCAAGACGGTTATGCACAAACTTTATGCACAACGTTTCTGCACAACGTTTATGCACAAAGTTTGTACATAACATTTATGCATAATGTTTGAGCACAAAGTTTTTGCACAAAGTTTTTGCACAAAGTTAATGCACAAAGCGTATGCACAAAGTTTATGCACAAAGTTGATGCACAAGATTTGTGCATAACGTTTATGCACAATGTTTATGCACAAAGGTTATGCACAACGTTTTTGCACAAGGTTTTTGCACAAAGTATATGCACAACTTTCATGCACAACGTTTATGCACAAAGTTTAATCACAAAGTTTATGCACGAATTTTATGTACAACGTTTATGCACAAATTTTATGCACAAAGTATATGCAGAACGTTTATGCAAGAAGTTTATGCACAAAGTTTATGCACAAAGGTTATGCACCATGTTTATGCACAACGATTACGCACAAAGTTTATGCACAAAGTATATGCAGAACGTTTATGCAAGAAGTTTATGCACAAAGTTTATGCACAAAGGTTATGCACCATGTTTATGCACAACGATTACGCACAAAGTTTATGCACAAAGTTAACACACAAAGTTTTTTGCAAAATGTTTATGCCCAGAGATTATGCACAAAGTGTATGCGCAAAGCTTCTGCACAAAGTTGATGCACAAAGTTTATGCACAAAGTTTATGCACAACCTTTATGCACGAAGTTTAGGCACAAAAATTAAACACAACGTTTATGCAAAAGGTTTATGCAAATCTTCTATGCACAGATCTTTTTAACAAAGTTTATGCACAAAGTTGATGCACAAAGTTTATGCAAAAGGTTTGCACACAATGTTTATGCACAAAGTTTCTTTACAAAGTTTATGTGCAAAGTTTGTGCACAAAGGTTTTGTACAAAGTTTATGCAAAATGTTTATGCACATTATTTATACAAAACGTTTATGCACAAAGTCTATGCACAAAAGATATGCACAACGTTTATAAACAACGTTTATGAATAACGTTTATGCACAAAGCTTACACACAAAGTTTATGAAAGACGTTTATGCACAAATTTGATGCACAAAGTTTACGCACAATGTTTATGTACAAAGTTTATGCACAAAGTTTCTGAAAAACATTTATGCACAAAGCTTATGCACAAAATTCATGCAAAACGTTTATGCACAAAGGTTATGCACAAAGTTTATGCAGAAAGGTTGTGCACAAAGTTTATGCACGACGTTTGTGCACAAAATTTATGCACAAAGTTTATGCACAATGTGTATGCATGACGTTTATGCACAACTTTTGTGCACAAAGATTATGCACAAAGTTTATGCATAGAGCTTTTGCACAAATTTGATGCACAAAGTTTATGCACAAACTTTGTGCACAAAGGTTATAAAAAACTTTTATGCACGAACTTTATGCACAAAGATTATTCACAAAGTTTATGCACAAAGGTAATGCACAAAGTTTATGCACAAAGTTTAAGCACAAAGGTTATGCACAAAGTTTATGCACAACATTTATGCAGAACGTTTATGCACAAAGTTTGTGCACAACGTTAGTGCACAATGTTTATGCATAAATGTTTTGCACAAAGTTTATGCAAAACGTTTATGCACAAAGTTTAAACACAAAGTTTATGCACAAAGTTTAAGCACAAAGTTTATGTAAAACGTTTATGCACAAAGTTTATGCACATAGTTTATGCACAAAAGTTATGCAAAAATATTATGCACAACTTTTATGCACAAAGTTTATGCAGAGAGTTTATGCACAAAGTTTATGCACAAAGTTTATGCAAAATGTTTTTGCACAAAGGTTTTGTTCAAATTTTCTGCACAATGGTTATGCACAAGTTTATTCACAAAGGTTATGCACAGGAATTATGCACAATGTTTATGCACAAAGTTTATGCAAAACATTTATGAAAAACGTTTATGCACAACGTTTATGTTTAAAGTTTATGCACAATGTTTACGCACAACGTTTATGCAAAACGATCATGCATAAAGTTTATGCAAAACTTTTATGCACAATGTTTATGCACAAAGTGTATGCACAAATTTCATGCACAAAGCTTATGCACAACATTTATGCACAGATTTTATGCACAAAGTTTATCCAAAACGTTTATGCACAAAGTAAATGCACAAATTTCATGTACAAAGTTTAAGCACAAAGTTGATGCACAAAGTTTATGCACACCGTTTATGCAAAACTTTTATGCACAAAATTTATGCACAACGTTACTGCACAACGTTTATGCACAAAGTTTGTACATAAAGTTTATGCACAATGTTTATGCACAAAGTGTATGCACAAAGTTTTTGCACAAAGTTAATGCACAAAGCTTATGCACAAAGTTTATGCACAGTGTTTATGCACAATGTTTGTGCATAAAGTTTGTGCACAATGTTTATCCACAAAGGTTATGCACATCGGTTTTGCACAAGGTTTATGCACAAAGTATATGCACAAAGTTTATGCACAACGTTTATGTGCAAAGTTTATGCACAAAGTCTATGCATGAATTTTATCCACAACGTTTATGCACACCATTTATGCACAAAGTATATGTACAACGTTTATGCATGAACTTTACGCACAAAGTTTATGCAAAATGTTTATGTACAATCTTTATGCACAATGGTTATGCACTATGTTTCTGCACAAGGATTATGCACAAAGTTTATGCACAAAGTTTACACAATGTTTATGCACAAAGATTATGCACAAAGTTTATGCACAAAGCTTCTGCACAAAGTTGATGCACAAAGTTCATACACAAAGTTTATGCACAACCTTTATGCACAAAGTCTATGCACAACGTTTTGTGCACAAACGTTATGCACAAACGTTATAGAAAATTTTTATGCACAAATTTTATGCACAAAGTTTATTCACAAAGTTCATGCACAAAGTTAATGCAAAACTTTTATGCACATAATTTAAGCACAAAGGTTATGCACAAAGTTTATGCACAACGTTTATGCAAAATGTTTATGCACAAAGTTTATGCACAACGTTTCTGCACAATGTTAATGCACAAAGTTTATGCAAAATGTTTATCGACAAGGTTTATGCCCAAAAAGTAAGCACAACATTTATGCAAAACATTCATGCACAAAACTTATGAACAAAGTTCATGCAAAAAGTTCATGAACAAAGTTTCTGCACAAAGTTTATGCACAATGTTTGTGCACAGAGTTTATGAACAACGTTTACGCACAAATTTTATGGACAAATTTTAATCACAAAGTTTATGCACAAAGTTTATGCAAAACGTTTACGCAAAAATTATATGCACAATTTCTATGCACAAAGTGTTGGCACAAAGTTTATGCACAAAGTTTATACACAAAGACTATGCACAAAGTTTCTGTAAAACGTTTATGCACAAATTTCTGCACAAAGTTTATTCATTATGTTTATGCACAAAGTTTATGCCCAAAGTTTATGCCAAATGTTTATGCACAACAATTGCGCAAAACTTTTATGAACAAAGCCTATGCACAAGTTTTTTGCACAAAATTTATGCACGAAGTGTATGGACAACGTTTATGCACAAACATCATGCACAAAGCTCATGCAAAAAAGTTTATGCACAAAATTTATGCACAACGTTTATGCACAAAGGTCATACACAAGATTTATGCACAATTTTTATGCACAAAGTTTATGCAAAAAGTTTAAGCATAAATTTTATGCACAAAGTTTATGCACAAAGTTTATGCACAATGTTTAGGCACAAAATTTATGCGCACTGTTTATGCACAAAATTTATGCACAAAGTTTTTGCAGAAATTTTATGAACAATGTTTATGCACTAAGTTTATGCAAAAATTATATGCAAACGTTTATGCACAAAGTTTATGCAAAAAGTTCATGCACAAAGGTTATCCACAAGATTTTTGCAAAATTTTTATACACAAAGTTTATGCAAAACGTCTATTCAAAACGTTTATGCACAAAGTTAATGCACAAAGCTTATGCACAAAGCTTATGCACAAATGTTATGCACAATGTTTATGTGAAAAGATTATGTACAAAGTTTATGCACAAAGTTCATGCACAAAGTTTATGCAAAACGTTTACGCACAAAGTTTCTACACAACGTTGATGCACAAAGTTTGTGCACAAAGTTTATGCACAAAGTTTTTGCACAAAGTTTCTGCACAAAGTGTCTGCACAAAGTTTATGCACATCGTTTATGCTGAACGTTTATGCACAAAGGTTGTGCACAACGTTTATGCATAATGTTTATGCACAAAGTTTATGCACAACTTTTATGCACAAAGTTCATTCAAAATGTTCATGCACAAATTTTTTGTAGAAAGTTTATGCATTATGTTACTGCACAAAGTTTATGCAGAAGGTTTATGCACAAAGTTTATGCACAAAGTTTATGCAGAAGTTCATGCAAAACGTTTCCGCACAAAGATTATGCACGATGTTTATGCACAAAGTGTAGGCACAAAGTTTATGCACAAAGTTTATGCACAAAGATTTTTACACAAATTTCATGCATAAACTTTCTGCACAACGTTTATGCACAAAGTTTTTGCACAAAGTTTATGCACAAAGTCTATGCACAAAGTTTATGCACAAATTGTATGCACAAAGTTTATGCACAAAGCTTATACACAACGTTTATTCAAAAATTTGGTGCACAAAGGTTATGCCCAAAGTTTATGCACAATGTTTATGCACAAATTTTATGCACAAAGTTCATCCACAAATTTTATGCACAAAGTTAATGCACAAAATTTAAGCATAACGTTTATGCACAAAGGTTATACACAACGTTTATGCAAAACGTTTATGCACAAACTTTATGCACAACGTTTCTGCACAAAGTTTATGCACAAAGTTAGTACATACGTTTATGCACAATTTTTATGCACAAAGTTTATGCACAAAGCTTATGCACAAAGTTTATGCACAAAGTTTATGCACAAAGTTTTTGCATAAAGTTAATGCACAATGTTTATGAACAAAATTTATGCAAAACGTTTTTGCACATAGTTTATGCACAACGTTTATGCAAACATTTTATGCACAACGTTTCTGCGCAAAGTATATGCACAAAGTTTATGCACAAATTTTACTCACAGAGTTTATGCAAAATAATTATGCACCAAGTTTATGCACAAAGGTTATGCACTTTGTTTATGCACACCGTTTATGCACAAAGTTTTTGCACAAAGTTTATGCACAAAGTTTATCCACAACGTTTATGCACAAAGTTTATACACAACGTTTATGCACAAAGTTTATGCACAACATTTATGCACAAATATATGAACAAAGCATATGGACAAAGTTAATGCACAAAGTGTATGCACAAAGTTTATGCACAAACCTTATGTACAAAGCTTATGAAAAAAGTTAATTAACTAAGTTTATGCACAAAGTTTTGCACAAAGTCTATGCAAAAAGTGTATGCAAAACGTTCCTTAACAACGTTTATGCACAAAGTTTATGCAGAAATGTTTTACACAAATGTTATGCACAAAGTTTATGCACGAAGTTTAAACATAAAGTTTATGCACAAAGTTTATGCACAAAGATTATGCACAAAGTTTATGCACAATGTTTATGCCCAAAGTTTATGCTCAAAGTGTATGCACGACGTTTTTGTACAAATTTTATGCACAAAGCTTATGCACAAAGTTTATGCAAAACGTTTATGCACAAAGTTTATCAACATTGTCTATGGACAAAGTTTATGCTCAAAGTTTATGCACAAAGTTTATGCACAAAGTTCATGCACAAAGTTTATGCACAACATTTATGCACAAAGTTCATGCAAAAAGTTTATGCACAACGTTTATGCACAAAGTTTATGCACAAAATTTCTGCACAAAGTTGATGCAAAAAGTTTATGCACGTTTATGCACAAAGTTTATGCACAAAGTTTTTGCACAAAGTTTATGCAGAAACTTTATGCACAAATTTTATGCACAAATTTTATGCACACATTTCATGCACAAAGCTTATTCACAAAGTTCATGCACAAATTGAATGCACAAAGTTTATGCACAAAGTTCAAGCACAAGATTTATGATCAAAGTCTATGCAGAAAGTTTATGCAATACGTATATGCACAAATTTTATGCCCACTGATTATTCACAAAATTTATGCACAAGTATTATGCAAAAAAATTGAGCACAACATTTATTCAAAACGTTTATGCACAAAGTTTAAGCACAAAGCTTATCAACAAAGTTTATGCAAAACAATTATAAACAATGTTTCTGCACAAAGTTTATGCACAATCTGTATGCACAACATTTATGCACAATCTTTATGCACAACATTTATGCACAAAGTTTATGCACAAACTTTATGCAAAACGTTTTACGCACAAATTATATATTCAATGTTTATGCACAAAGTTTATGCACAAAGGTTTGCAAAACGTTTTTGCACAACGTTTATACAAAAATTTCATGCAAAAAGTTTATGTAAAGTGTCTATGCACAACGTTTATTCAAAACGTTTATGCACAAAGTCTATGCAGAAAGTTTATGCACAAAGTTTATGCACAAAGTTTATGGAAAATTTTTATGCACAAAGTTTATGCACAAAGTTTCTGCAAAACGTTTATGCACAAAGTTTATGCACAAAGTTTATGCACAAATTCTATACACAAATTTCATGCACAAAGTTTATGCACAAAGTTTATGCACAAAGTTTGTAAAAAACGTTTATGCACAAAGTGTATGCAAAACGTTTATGCAAAACGTTTATGCTCAAAGTTTATGCACAAACTTTATGCACAGATTATGCACAAAGTTTATGCACAAAGTTTATGCAGAACGTATATGCACAAAGTTTATGCACAACATTTACGACAAAGTTTATGCACAAAGTTTATCCACAAAATTTATGCAAAAATGTTCTGCACAAAGTTGATGCACAAAGTTTATGCACAACATTAATGCACAACGTTTATTCACAAAGTTTATGCACAAACTTATTTTACAAAGATTATGCACAAAGTTGAAGCACAGAGTTTATGATCAAAGTTTATGCACAATGTTTATGCAAAACATTTATGCACAAAGTATATGCACAAAGTTTATGCACAATGTTTATGCACAAAGATAATGCACAAATTTTATGCACAAAAATCAAGCACAATGTTTATGCAAAAGGTTTATGCACAAATTTCATGAACAAAGTCTATGCACAAAGTTGATACACAAAGTTTATGCAAAACATTTACGAACAATGTTTATGCAAAAAGTTTCTGTACAAAGTTTATGCACACAGTTTTGCACAAAGTTTTTGTACAAAGTTTATTCAAAACGTTTATGCACAACATTTATGCAAAACTTTTATGCACAAAGTCTATGCAAACAATTTATGCACAAAGATTATGCACAAAGTTTATGAACAACGTATATGAACAAATCTTATCCACACAATCAATGAAAAACGTTTATGCACAAAGTTTATGCACAAAGTTTTTGCACAAAGTTTATGCACAAAGTTTATGCACAAAGTTTATGCACAAAGTTTATGTACAAAGTTTATGTACAAAGTTTATGCACATATTTTGTGCAAAACGTTTATGCACAATGCTTATGCACAAAATTTATGCGAAACGCTTATGCACAAAGTTTATGCACAAATTTTATGCAGAAAGGTCATGCACAAAGTTTATGCACAACGGTTATGCACAAAGATTATGCACAAAGTTTATGCACAAAGCTTCTGCACAAATTTGATGCACAAACTTCATGCACAAAGTTTATGCACAAACTTTATGCACAAAGGTTATAAAAAATTTTATGCACAGATTTTATGCATAACGTCTATTCACAAAGTTTATGCACAAAGGAAATGCACAAAGTTTATGCACAAAGTTTAAGCACAAAGGTTATGCACAAAGTTTATGCACAACGTTTATGCAAAACGTTTATGCACAAAGTTTATGCACAATGTTTGTGCACAATATCTATGCACAAAGTTTATGCACAAATTTTATGCACAAAAATTAAGCACAAAGATTATGCAAAACATTTATGCACAAATTGTATGCACAAAGATTATGAACAAAGTTTATGCAAAAATTGTATGCACAAAGTTTCTGCACAAAGTTTCTCCACAACGTTTATGCACAAAGTTCATGCACAAAGTTTATGGTCACATTTCATGCACAAAGTTTATGCACAAACTTTATGCTAAACGCTTATGCACAAAGTAAATGCACAAGGTCATGCACAAAACGTTGGCACAAAGTTTATGCACAAAGTTTATACACAAAGTTTATACACAAAGTTTCTGCACAAAGTTTATGCACAACATTCTGCACAAAGTATATGCACAATGTTAATGCACAACGTTTATGCACAAAGTTTACGTAGAAAGTTTTTGAACGAAATGTATGCAAAAAGTTAATGGCAAAGTTGTGTGCACAACGTTTATGCAAAACGTTTATGCACAAAGTCTATGCACACAGTTTTTGCACTAGGTTTATGCACAAAGTGAATGGATAACGTTTATGCACAAATCTTATGCAAAACGTTTATGCAAAACGTTTATACACAAAGTTTATGCACAAATATTATGCACAAAGTTTATGCACAACGTTTATGCACAACGTTTATGCACAAAGTTTATGCACAAAGTTTGTGAAAAACGTTGATGTACAAAGTTTATGCACAAATCCTATGTTCACAGTTCATGCACAATGTTTATGCACAACATTTATGCACAATAATTATCCTAAAAGTTTATGCACAAAGATTATGCACATGTTTTATGCACAAAGTTTTCGCAAAACAACTATGCACAACTTTTATGCACAAAGTTTATGCACAGAGTTTATGCACAATGTTTATGCACAACGTTTATGCAAAACTTTTATGCACAAAGTTTCTGCACAAAGTTTATGCACGATGGTTATGCACAAAGTTTATGCACAAAGGTTATGCACAAGAGTTATGCACAATGTTTATGCACAAATTTTATTCAAAACGTTTATGCACAAAGCTTGTGCACAAAGTTTATTGAAGCAATTCATGCACAAAGTTTATGCATAAAGTTCATGCATAACGATTATGTACAAAGTTTATGCAAAACTTTTATGCACAACATTGATGCACAAAGTTTATGCACAAACTTATGCAAAACGTTTACGCACAAAGTTTCAGCACGAAGTTTATGCACAACGTTTCTGCACAAAGTTTATGCAGAAAGTTTATGCACATTGTTTATGCAAAACGTTTATGCAAGAAATTTATGCACAAAGTTTATGCACAAAGTTTATGCACAAAGATAATGCACAATTTGTATGCACAAAGTTTTTGCACAAAGTTTATGCACAATGTGTACGCAAGAGGTTTATGCACAAACTTTAGGCCCAAATTTTATGCACAATATTTATGCACAAAGTTTATGCACAAAGTTCACGCACAAAGGTTATGCACAATGTTTATGCAAAACATTTATGTACAAAGTTTATGCACAAAGTTTATGCACATTGTTTATGCACAAAGTTTATGCACAAATTTTATGCAAGATTTTTATGCACAACGTTTCTGTAAAACGTTTATGCACAAAGTTTATGCACAACTTTTATTCACGAAGTTTATGCACACAGTTTATGCACAAAGTTCATGCACAATGCTTATGCAGAATGTTTATGCACAAAGTTAATGCACAAAGTTTATGCACAAAGTTTATGCACAACGTTTAAGCAAAACGTTCATGAACAAAGGTTATGCACAATGTTATGCACAAAGTTTATGGACGACGTTTATGCAGAACGTTTATGCACAAAGGTTATGCACAAACTTTTCGCACAATGTTTATGCACAAAGTTTATGCACAAAGTTTATGCAAAATGTTTATGCACAAAGTTTGTGCACAAAGTTTATGCACTATGTTTATGCACAAATTTTATGCACAAAGTTTGTGCACAAAGTTTATGCACACAGTTTATGGACAAAGTTTATGCACAAAATCTATGCCAAACGTTTACGCACAAAGTTTATGCACGATGTTTATGCACAAAGTTAACGCACAAAGGTTACGCACAAAGTTTTTGCACAAAGTTTATGCAAAACGTTTTTGCACAAATTTCACGCACAAAGTTTGTGCACAAATTTTATAGAAAACGTTTATGCATAAATGTTATGCACAAAGTGTATGAAAAAAGTTTATGCACAACGTTTATGCACAAAGTTTATGGACAAAGTTTATGCAAAACGTTTGTGCACAACATTTATGCAAAAAGTTTATGCACAATGCCTATGCGCAAAGTTTATGCACAAATTTTATACCCAAATTTTATGGACAACGTTTATGCAGAAAGCTTATCCACAAAGTTAATGCAAAAAATTTATGCACAACATTTATGCACAAAGTTGATGCACAAAGTTTATGCACAAAGTTTATTCACAAATTTTATGCACAACTTCTTTTCACAATGTTTGTGCACAAAGTTAATGCACAAAGTTTATGCACAAAGTTCAGACACAAAGTTTATGCACAACGTTTATGCAAAAGGTTTATGCACAAATTTTATGCACAACGTTTCTGAACAAAGTTTATGCACAAATTTTGTACATAAAGTTTATGCACAATTTTTATGCACAAAGTTTATGTACAAAGCTTTTGCACAAAGGTTATGCGTAAAGGTTATGCACAAAGTTTCTCCTTAAAGTTCATGCACAAAGTTTGTGCATAAAGTTTATGCACAATGTTTATGCATAAAGTTTATGCACAGTTTTTGTACAAGGTTTATGCACAAAGTTTATGCACAAAGTTTATGCACAACATTTATGCACAACTTTTATGCAAAACGTTTTTGCACAAAGTTTATGCACAATTTTTATGCACAATATTTATGCACAAATTTTATGCACAAAATTTATGAACAAGTTTTATGTGCAAAGGTTCTGCATAAGCTTTATGCAAAGGCTTTCTACACAAAGTTTATGCACACACTTTATGCACATCGTTTATGCACAACGTTTATGCACAAATTTTATGCACAAAGCTTATTCATAAAGTATATGCACAAAGTCAATGCACAAGTTTTAAGCACAAAGTTTTTTGCAAAACTTTTATGCACAACATTTATGCACAACGTTTATGCACAAAGTTTATGCAAAACGTTTGTTCACAAAGCTTATGCAAAATGTTTATGCTCAACGTTTATGCACAATGATTATGCACAAAGTGTGGGCACAAAGTTTATGCACAAAGTTTATGCTAAAAGTTTATGCACTGAGTTTATGCATAAAGTTTATGCACAAAGTTTATGCACAACGTTTCTGCAAAGACTTTATGCACAATGTTTATGCACAAAGTTTATGCACAAATTTTGTGCACAAAGTATATGAACAAAGTTTATGCACAAAGTTTATGCACAACATTTATGGAAAAAGTTTATTCACAAAGTCTATGCACAAATTGTATGCACAAAGTTTATGCACAATGTTCATGGACAACGTTTATGCACAAAGTTTATGCACAAAGTTTTTGCAAAACGTTTATACACAATGTTTTTGCAAACATTGTTTGCACAAAGTTTATGCACACATTTTGTGCAAAACGTTTATGCACAAACTTTATGCACAAAGTTTATGCACAAAGTTTATGCACAAAGTTTATGCACAACGTTTATGCACAATTGTTTTGCAGAAATTTATGCACAAACTTTATGCAAAACGTTTATGCACAAATGTCATGCACAATGTTGATTCATAAAGTTTATGCACAAAGTTAATGCACAAAGTTTATGCACTAAGTTTAAGCCCAAAGTTATGCACAAATTTCATACACAACGTTTATGCAAAACGTTTATGCACAAAGTTTATGCAAAACGTTTATGCACAAAATTTATAGAAAACGTTTATGCACAAAGTTTATGCAAAACGCTTATGCACAAAGTTTATGCGTAAAGTTTATGCTCAAAGTTTATGCACAAAGTTTATGAACAAAGTTTTTGCACAAAGTTTATGAACAATTGTTATGCACAAAGTTTTTGCACAAAGTTTATGCAAAACGTTTATGCACAAAACGTATGCACAAAGTTTATGCACAAATTTTTGGCAGAAAGTTTGTGCACAAAGTTTATGCACAACTTTTATGCACAAAGTTTACATACAAGGTTAATGCACAAATTTTGTGCACAAAGTTTAAGCACAGAGTTTATGGACAAAGGTTATGCACAATGTTTATTCACACTGTTTATGCACAAACTTTGTGCAAAACGTTTATGCACAATTGTTATGAAAAACGTTTATGCTGAACATTATTCCACAATTCTTATGCAGAAAGTTTAAGCACAAAGTTTATGCACAACGTTTATGCTCAAAGTTTATGCAATACTTTTATGCACAAAGTTTCTGTACAAAGTTAATGCACAACGTTTATGCACAAACTTTATGCACAAAGATTATGCACAAAGTTTATGCACAAAGTGTATGCACACAGTTTCTGCAGAATGTTTATGCACAATGTTTATTCACAAATTGTATGCACGAATGCTTTGCACAAACTTTAAGCACAAAGTTTATGCACAAAGTTTGTGCACAAACTTTATGCATAAAGTTTATGCACAAAGTTTATGCACAAAGTTGATGCACAAATTTCACGCACAATGTTTATGCACAAGATTTATGCACAACATTTATGCAAAAATTTCATGCACAGAGTTTATTCACAAAGTTTATGCACAAAGTTTATGCACAAAGTTTAAGCACAAGGTTTATGCACAAAGTTTATGCACAACGTTAATGCAAAAGGTTTATGCAAAAGGTTTATGCACAAAGTTTCTGAACAAAGTTTATTCTCAAAGTTTGTACATAAAGTTTATGCACAATGTGTATGCACAAAGTTTATGTACAATTTTTTTGCACAAAGCTTATGCACAAAGTTTATGCACATAGTTTATGTAAAACGTTTTGCACAAAATTTATGCAAACAGTTTATCCACAAAGTTTATGCACAAAGTTTATGCACAAAGTTTATGCACAAAGTTTCTTCACAAAGTTTATGCACAATGTTTATGCATCAAGTTTATGCACAAAGTTTATGCACTAAGTTTATGCAGATCGTTTATGCACAAATTGTATGCACAAAGTTTATGCACAAAGTTTATGCACAAACGTTATGCACAAAGTTTATGCAACACGTTTTTGCACAAAGTTCATGCACAAAGTTTTTGCACAAAGTTTATGCACAAGGTTAATGCAAAAACGTTTATGCACAAAGTTTAAGCACAATGTTTATGCACAAAGTTTATGCATAAGGGTTATGCACAAAGTTTATGCAAAACGTTTATGCACAAACTGTATGCAAAACTTTTATGCTGAACGTTTATGCACAATGTTTATGCACAAAGTTTAGGCACCAAGTTTATGCTCAAATTTTATGCACAAAGTTTATGCACAAAGTTTGTACACAACGATTATGCACAAACTTTATGGACAATTTTTATGCACAAAGTTTATTGACAACGTTTATGCACAAAGTTTATGCACAAATTCTATGCACAAATTGTATGCACAAAGTTTGGGCCCAAAGTTTCTGCAGAAAGTTTCTGCACAACTTTTATGATCAAGGCCTATGCACAAAATTTATACAAAAGTTTTACACAAAACGTTTATGCACAAACTTTATGCACAAAGTAGATACACAAAGTTCATGCACAAAGTTTATGCGGAAATTTTATTCACAAGGTTTATGCAAAACGTTTATACACAAATTTTATGTACAATGTTTATGCACAAAGTTTATTCACAATGTTTGTATACAAAGTTTATGCACAAAGTTTATGAACAAAGTTTATGCACAAAGATTCTGCTCATCTTTTATTCACAAAGTTTCTGCACAGAGTTTATGCAAAACGTTTATGCACTAAGTTTATGCAAAACATTTATGCACAAAGTTTATGCACAAATTTTATGCACAAAGTTTATGCACAATGTTTCTGTACAAAGTTTATCCACAAAGTTTATGCAAAACCTTTATGCACAACGTTTATACACAAAGTTTATGCACAAAGTTTATGCACAAATTTTATGCACAAAGTTTATGCATAAAGTTTGTGAAAGACGTTTATGCACAAAGTTTGTGCACAAATTTTCTAAACAAATTTTATGCACAAAGGTTATGCACAAGGTTTATGCACAACTTTTATGCACGGTGTTTATGCACAAAGTTTATGCACAACGTTTAAGCAAAACTTTTATGCACAAAGCTTATGCACAAAGTTTATGCACAAAGTTGATGCACAAAGTTCACGCACAAAGTTTATGCACAAAGTTTATGCACAACATTTATGCACAAATTTCTTGCACAAAGTTTATTCACAAAGTTTATGCACAAAGTTAGTGCACAAAGTTTATGCAAAAAGTTTAAGCACAAGGTTTATGCACAAAGTTTATGCACAATGTTTATGCAAAAGGTTTATGCACAACGTTTCTAAACAAAGTTTATGCACAAAGTTTGTACATATAGTTTATGCACAATGTGTATGCACAAAGTTTATGTACAAAGTTTTTGCACAAAGTTTATGCACAAAGTTTATGCACAAAGCTTATGTAAAACGTTTTGCACAAAGTTTATGCAAACAGTTTATGCATAAAGTTTATGCACAAAGTTTATGCACAACGTTTTTGCACAAATTTTATGCACAAAGTTTCTGCACAAAGTTTATGCACAACGTTTATGCACAAAGTTTATGCACAAAGTTTATTCACAAAGTTTATGCAAAAATTGTATGCACAAAGTTTATGCACAAACGTTCTGGGCAAAGTTTATGCAGAAAGTTTTTGCACAAAGCTTATGCACAAACTTTATGCACAAAGTTTATGCACAAAGTTTTTGCACAAAGTTTATGCACAAGGTTAATGCACAAAGTGTATGCACAAATTTTAAGCACAAAGTTTATGCAAAAAGTTTATGCAAAAAGTTTATGCATAACAGTTATGCACAAATTTTATGCAAAACGTTTATGCACAAACTTTATGCAAAACTTTTATGCTGAACGTTTATGCACAATGTTTATGCACAAAGTTTAGGCACACAGTTTATGCACAAAGTTTATGCTCAACGTTTATGCTCAAAGTTTATGCACAAAGTTTATGCACAAAGTTGTTACACAACGTTTATGCACAAACGTTATGCACAATTTTTATGCACATAGTTTATTGACAACGTTTATGCACAAAGTTGATGCACAAATTTGATGCACAAAGTTGATGCACAAAGTTGATGCACAAAGTTTATGCACAAAGTTCATGCACAAAGTTTTTTCATAATTTTTATGCACAATGTTTATCCACAAAGTTTATGCACAATTGTTTTGCACAAAATTTATGCACAACGTTTATGCACAATGTTTTTGCAAAACGTTTATGCAGAAAGTTTGTGCACAATTTTTTTGCACAAAGTTTATGCACAAAGGTTATGCACAAGGTTTATGTACAACTTTTATGCACAACGTTTATGCACAAAGTTTATGCACAACGTTTGTGCAAAACGTTTTGCACAAGGTTTATGCCCAAAGTTTATGCGCAATGTTTATGCACAACGTTTATGCACAAGGTTTCTACACAAAGATGATGCACAAAATTTCTACACAAAGTTTATGCACAATCTTTATGCACAAAGTTTATGCACAATGTTTATGCACAGATTTTATGGACAAAGTTCATTCACAAAGTTAATGCACAAAGTTTTTGCACAACCTTTCTGCAAATGTTTATGCACAGAGTTTATGCAAAACTTTTATGCACAATGTTTATGCACAACGTTCATGTACAAAGGTTATGCACAATGTTTATGCACAAAGTTTATGCATAAATTATATGCACAAAGTTTAGGCCCAAAGTTTCTACACAAAGTTTCTACACAAAGTTTATGCAAAACGTTTATACACAAAGGTCATGTATAAAGTATATGCCGAAAGTTTATGCACAAATCTAATGCACAAAGTGTATGCACAAAGTTTAGCACAAAGTTTATGCACAAAGTTTTTGCACATGGTATATGCACAGAATTAATGCACAAAGCTCATGCACAATGCCTTTGCACAAATTTCATGAGCAAATTTTATGCACAAAGTTTCTGAACAAAGTTCATGCACAAAGTTTATGGACAACGTTTATGCCCAAAAGTTATTCACAAAGTTTAAGGAAAACGTTTATGCACAATGTTTATGCACAAAGTTTATTCACAAAGTTTATGCACAACGTTTATGCACAACGTTTATGCACAAAGTTTGTGCACAATGTTTATGCACAAAGTTAATGCACAAAGTTTTTTCACAAAGTTTATGCACAGAATTCATGCACAAAGTTCATGCACAATTTTTATGCACAAAGTTTATGAATAAAGTTTCTACACAAAGTTAATACAGAAAGTTATTGCACAAAGTTTATGCACAAATCTAATGCACAAAGTGTATGCACAAAGTTTAGCACAAAGTTTATGCATAAAGTTTTTTCACATAGTATATGCACAGAATTAATGCACAAAGCTCATGCACAATGCCTTTGCACAAATTTCATAGGCAAATTTTATGCACAAAGTTTCTGAACAAAGTTCATGCACAAAGTTTATGGACAACGTTTATGCACAAAAGTTATTCACAAAGTTTAAGGAAAATGTTTATGCACAATGTTTATGCATAAAGTTTATTCACAAAGTTTATGCACAACGTTTATGCACAACGTTTATGCACAAAGTTTGTGCACAATGTTTATGCACAAAGTTAATGCACAATGTTTTTTCACAAAGTTTATGCACAGAATTCATGCACAAAGTTCATGCACAATGTTTATGCACAAAGTTTATGAATAAAGTTTCTACACAAAGTTAATACAGAAAGTTATTGCACAAAGTTTATGCACAAAGGGTGTGCACAAAGTACATGCACAAAGTGCATGCACAAAGTTTCTACACAAATTTTATGCAAAATGTTTTTGCACAATGTTTATGCACAAAGTTTATGCACAAAGTTTATGCACAAAGGATCTACACAATGTTTATGCACAAAGTTTATTCAGAAATGTTGTGCACAACGTTTGTGCACAACGTTTGTGCACAAAGGTTATGCACAATGTTTATGCACAAAGTTTATGCACAAAGTTTATGCACAAATGTTATGAACAATGTTTATACACAATGTTTATGAACAAATTTTATGCACAAAGTTTATGAACAAAGTATCTGCAGACTGTTTATGCACATAGTTTATGCACAGCGTTTATGCACAAAGTTTATACACAAAGATTATGCACAAAGTTTCAGCATAAAGTTTATACACAATGTTTATGCACAAAGCTTATGCAAAACGTTTATGCAAAAAGTTTATTGAAAACGTTTATGCACAAGTTTTATGCACAAAGTTTATGCACAAAGTTTATGCACAACGTTTATTCACAAAGTATATGCACAAAATTTATGCACAAAGTTTATGCACAAAGTGTATGCACAAAGTTTATCCACGAAGTTTTTGCACAACGTTTGTGCATAGAGTGTATGGACAAAGTTTATGCACAATGATTATACACAAAGTTAATGCAGAAAGTTTATGCACAAAGTTTATGCACAACGTTTATACACAACGGTAAATGCACAAAGTTTATGCACAAAGTTTCTGCATAGTGGCGGTGACGGCTGCTCAAAGCGCCCTTCTGGCAATAACACATAGGGGCGTCATTCTCTTTGCCTGAGCCCTCAATCATCCTTGATTCATTGAATAACCGGGCCCTAAGGCGCACTTCGGCCTTGTTGGGTATTCAGTAGGTCTAGCCTTGATCCTTGGGGATGAATTCCTGTCACTTGTTTTCCCCTTGGCTGATGCAACATTTGACCGGGAAAAATTCCTTCAAATCGTGATGGATCAACCCCATTCTTGGGTCGATTTTGCATGGTTTTTCCTATAGATTACAAATCCACAGTCTGATTACACATTCAAGGAAGCCTCAAGCCGTGATCAGTGCCATTGGCACTGTCCAGGTTACATAGCAGGATTGCTTCTAAAACAATATTGTGCAGCTACAAGGTGTGGCACATACCATCACTAACGGCAGAAATGGCCATATAGATAGCCAGTTTTCATGTAAACCAATGACACCTTACCATAGTTGGATCGAGAAATCATCCAAGTTCCATCCTCAAACTGATGGAAAAATGTAGTGGACCAATGAGACGCTTCAACGACCCTGCACATGATGCGAGGTCCACGCGATTGATTTGAGAACAAAAATCCCAACCGCCAGACCCACATTTAAATTGGCGACTTCCATCGTAATGGGTACAACTTTGTTTGAGGTGGTCTACGACAAACTTCTCACCAAACTGGCATGATTACAAGATCAACATTCATGTGGTTGACATCCACCAACCCAACTTCTTGAGTATATGGGAGGAAACACGACAGAACCTTGCGAAGAAGCAAGTGATGATGAAGTGAGCAACAGACTGACATTGTAGCAACAACATCTATAGTGCTATTGATCGTTTTCTACTCAGCTCAACATACATCAAACTGCACGAACAGAATTCAGAGCTAAAACCTCGATGGTTTGAATCGTTCGCAATTGAGCAAATGCATACTGCACTCGTTTTATGACTTCCCCCACCATTCATTTGATTTCCACATTAGCAAGCTACAACATTACTCGGACCTCAACGAGAGCTTCCCGTGTAGAGATGTCTTTACTCTGTCTTTGGTTCAAGTGGACATGGACACGGAGTACGTCATTTAGGATATCCTAAAAAATCGACACCGTGGAAAAAAATTAGAATATCTTGTTAAGTGACATAGCTATGACTTTGTGCACAACAGTGGGGAGCCATATAACAACCTTCTTGACGTCAACCATCCAAGTGACGGTGATAACTGGCATCACAAACTTACTTTGGTTAATGCACCAAGAGGTTCCAGCTAAAAGGGAAGAAAGTTTTACATCCCGAACATACAATAGTCCTTTTACTCCATAAGTGGGTAAATTGTCAATACATTACTGGCCTACGCATGTTGACCTTGTGACTTTTAAGTTGTTTCACGAAGGGAATTTTATCCACCTGCCTTGACCTTTAATGTTTCATTCAAGAAGGTTTCGACAAGTTTTACTACTTTCCAGAATGGTCGATAGAACTAAAGTAAACTAAATTGATGTTTTGATTTTTTTGGGTGACTTCTTGATAGTGCTAGACTTTTATAAAGATTCCCCTGAATATTCCCAAAGTTCCCCAAATTCTAGTCGAAATCATTCATAATGCAGCATTACATGCATTGCTCAACTCGAGCGTCAAAGATCCCACAAATGATTCATTCTATTACTTGCCATTTTTTAAATCCATACGGCACTTCTGACTCTTGTGATCAAAGAACATTTCCTACAAAACACAAACTGTCAGCGTAACGCATTGCATGGGTAGCGTAGGCAACATGTCAATGATGTCGCCTAGACTGCGCCGGCGAGTTGGAGCCCACGGGCTGCCGGACGACCCCTCAACAATTGGTTTCCCATCCATTACATCTGGATCAATGCTATATAGCTGTATCAGCGCCCCTCTCTGATCTCTCTCATAAAACTGCCAAGTGGATTTGGGAATACAACAAACAAGAAGCCTTCATTGTTCTGAGAAATGCAATGACATCGTCGCCAACCTTACAATTGATGGATCCAATGGTGGACTACATCATGGCCCACTGACGTATGCGATTGGGTGATTGGAGCCATTCTCTTCCAAGGCAACGTTCGTGGAGAACAAGAGTTTGCGTGTATGTCGAGAAAACCACTTGGACCAGAGCTAAAAAATGAGGTGCACAGAAAGGGACTGTTTGCAGTTGTGCACACGTTGAAGTTGTGTCAGTGCTATTTGAATCACGAATGATGTGTCATTTGCACTGACCACCACATACTCAAACATCTCAAGCCACGAAAAAATCTGAATCGTTGCAACACTTGATGGATGGAGTTCCTCGAGACCAACTGTGACTATGCCATCAATTACTAGCGTAAGAACAAAATCCTGTAGACGCTCTAAGTCATTGACTAGGCTTTGTGGCTAAGGTCAACACGTTACTTTTCAAACGAGACCCGTATGTTGTGAAACTGTTCGCCAAGGATTACGAGGAGTTTGGTGGGTATGAAAAAATCAATTCATGATTCGACAACCACTTTTTGTGATGGCCATGCACTCGCCAAGTCGATGTACCACCAAACGAAGAGTTTTAGATAATGCTTTTTGAAGAGAGCCACGTCATCAGTCCAAGTGGACACTTCGACAATGACAAGACGCTTAAGAAACTGCCAAAGTAGAACTAGTTGGACCGCATAGAAAAGGTTTTCTGAACCTTTATGTAAATCATGGGATACTTGTTTGCAAAAAAAAAATCTCAATGCACGTGGCTACTGTGACTTCTCCAACCACTCCCCGTTCCAACGGAGGCATGGGTTGAAATCATCATAGGAATTCGCGGAACTAGTGAGGTGGTGGACAGGTTTTTAAAAATTTCTTACTTCATTTCAACAACGGCCACTATCACCGCTGAGGGTATAGCGCGGTTGTAACAAAACACCATTGTGCGACCGCACAATGTACCATCATCAGCGACATAAACGCCCCTTTCACCAGCCACTTTTGTCACAAACAGATAACAATCGACGACAATCGAATCCAGCTTTCTACGATGTTCCATCCTTTAACGGAGGGGCAAGTGGAACAGACCAAGTTGACTCTCGAAGAACTCCTCTAGACTTTATGTGAGTCCCACAGGATCCATTGGGTGTGTACACTTCCAATTGCCGAACTTGCATATAACTTTACGACTTCCACTGCAACCGTTTGAGGTTTTCTACAACAAACATCTTGCCATTGTGGCAGGATTCACAGCCAAAGGAATATTCTAGCTGTTGACATCCACTCATGTGACTTCTCGATCGTCTCAGAGGAAACACGGAAGATCCTCACGAGGACTTTGGCGGCGATGACGTGAGGAACAAACCAACATCACAGTGACAACATCTTTGGCACCGGCGATTCATTCTACTGAGTTCAAGAGACATCAAACTACGTAGCCAAGGCTTTCTGAAGCTAAAACACCAATGGTTGGCACCGTTTGAGATCTAGCAAATGCAAACCCCAACCGAGCAGCTTAGAGGACCCATCCGGATTTCAAAGTTAGCAAGCTCAAACACTCTGCAAACCTTGCGAGAGGTTCTTAAGCCGTCATGTTGATATGCCACCTCCGTTTCAAGTGTAGAGGGACACGGAGCATGTGACTGAGGATATCCTAGACCATCGTTGCTGTAGAAGAACGACCACATACATCGTGAAGAGGCCGGCTATGACGTCGCACACAACATTGAAAACCATGTGAAAATTTTTCGTAATGTCGATCATCTGATTGAAAGCTACTAAAGTTGTCACCGGCGTACGTCGGCTAACGTGCCTGGACGTTACGAATAGAAGAGGGTAGTTGTTACGTCCTTGACGTTCACAAGTTCCTCAACTCCGTGAGTGGGCATGTATATCATTACATTTGTGGTATACGGCGCTCAAACCTCAGGATTCTCACATCACTTGGCGGTGGGAATAGTGGCCACCTGCCCCGACCTTAAAGGTTTCTTTCCTTGAAGAATCTGACAAGTTTAACTTTCAAGAATGGTTGACAAGACTATTGCAAAATGTATCTAAGTTTTGATACTATGTGGTCTACTTTTTTATAGCGCTTTCCTTTTTTTACAGATGCGCATTGATGTTCTAAACCCCCTCCACTTATCGACGGAGTTTCTCGTAGAGACCACCGAAGACGCGACGTTGCATGCGCCACTCTACTGGAGCCCCCAAGGCTCCACATGCTTCATTTGTTTCTCGCTTTTGTATACATGCGCTCGACATGTACGCTGATTGTCATTGAACTACACTTACTAATACATACAAATTCTCCAACTGTCCCCGTTCCCTGATTTGTCTTCTGCTCTGGACCTATTCCCTGTGAACCATGCAAGTTTTGCTCGGTGTAACACCAATGCGTTCACAACGCATTGTTGACACATGGTCTTCCCCTGGTACTTATATCTTTACGTTGACCAAAACTACGTCTGTACATACTCGATACAAAAGAGAGGGGTTGTGGAACACGCAGAAGGCTCTTCGAAGTGAAGGACACCGGCGTGTAACGTTGTCACCGCCAGTAGGAAACTTCTGCATTTGCAGCACAAACCAAACGCTTTTGGTTCCTCACATTTCTTCCCTCAGGGTTTCACTGCACAGGTTCGCGACGGCTTTTTCGCTGCGCGCTGTTTTCTGTCTTTCGCCGCCGATAGGACGCTCCAGCAAGCCGGCCGACCAGCGGCGCGAGAACCGTCGCACGGCGCGCGTGCAACTGCCGACGCCCTCTCTCGATACGCGCATTCGAAGCGCATTGCCTCGTCGCACCACGAGGCGCCCTTCTCCCACATGTGGACGCCAGCCGTACACCAAACCTTAAAGACGATGCCATTGCCTCTGCCATGGCGAGAGATTCGAGCGGCGTCCGTCGGTGCGACGTGCTGCTGCCGTCTGCCTCTACTGCGGCAGAAGCAGGAGCAGCAGCAGTGATGCCTTGTCTTCCATCAGGCGGCTTTCACGCAGCGCAGGTGTCAGCAGAGCAGCGTCCCCAGGTTTTGCGTTGAGCGCCATCGGACAGTCCTTGCTCTCTCTGACCGATCATGCCTTGCATGCGTCGGCAGAAAGGATGAAAAGCGGAGCTGTAGGGACGTTATATCACTTGAAGACTGGCGGGCACGTACAGAGATTCTAAGTGAGGGTGTCCACTTCGACACGGCATTGACGCAGCTATGGCGACGAAGGGGTTTTCCACACGGCTGGCACGCACTGCCCTTTTCCTCGTCGCCCTCGGTTTGTGTGTGGCGGCGCCATCAGGAGCAGTGCTGAACCCTGTCACGCGCATCCGACTGTTCACTGCGACCAATTATGTGCGTTCGTCTGTGGCCCTCAACCCTTGACAGGCTCAGATGCGTTATGGAAACTTGGGTTGGATCACCGGCGGTTGGAGTGGTGGTCCTAGCCTAGGACCGGCAAACGCGACTACGGCTCGGGAAAATATTTCAGGATTCAAAGCAGACTCGAGCGCGAGAGCCTCTGCTGTGTTCGGACAGATCTTTAGGCACAGGTGAAGCTGTCCGCGGGACGTATGAAGGCTCAACGTTGATGTAATCTACAGAGCGACTCGGGAAAAAATCCNGTTTGTGTGTGGCGGCGCCATCGGGAGCAGTTCTGAACCCTGTCACGCGCATCCGACTGTTCACTGCGACCAATTATGTGCGTTCGTCTGTGGCCCTCAACCCTTGACAGGCTCAGATGCGTTATGGAAACTTGGGTTGGATCACCGGCGGTTGGAGTGGTGGTCCTACCCTAGGACCACCACTGGGGGTGGTCCTAGGGTAGGACCACCACTGGTGGTGATCCTAGCCTAGGACCGGCAAACGCGACTACGGCTCGGGAAAATATTTCAGGATTCAAAGCAGACTCGAGCGCGAGAGCCTCTGCTGTGTTCGGACAGATCTTTAGGCACAGGTGAAGCTGTCCGCGGGACGTATGAAGGCTCAACGTTGATGTAATCTACAGAGCGACTCGGGAAAAAATCCCGTTTGCCGTTCTATAGTCCTAGGGTAGGACCACCACTGGTGGTGGTCCACCGCTAGCCTCAGGCTAGCGGTGGACCAGGCTAGTAGCCTGGTAGGACTCCTGCCAGGCTACTTGACCGCACTTCTGCGTCGTCGCACGTGCGTTGAATTGTGGGTGTGCGTGTACATGCGTTGAATTGTGGGTGTGCGTGTACATGCGTTGAATTGTGGGTGTGCGTGTACATGGGTTGGATTGTGGGTATGAGTGTACATGCGTTGAATTGTGGGTGTGCGTGTACATGCGTTGAATTGTGGGTGTGCATGTACATGCCTTGATTTGTGGGTGTGCGTGTACATGCGTTGAATTGTGGGTGTGCATGTACATGCGTTGAATTGTGGGTGTGCGTGTACATGCATTGAATTGTGGGTGTGGGTGTACATGCCTTGAATTGTGGGTGTGCGTGTACATGCGTTGAATTGTGGGTGTGCGTGTACATGCGTTGAATTGTAGGT
This sequence comes from Penium margaritaceum, assembly GCA_023375785.1. Lineage (NCBI taxonomy): Eukaryota > Viridiplantae > Streptophyta > Zygnematophyceae > Desmidiales > Peniaceae > Penium > Penium margaritaceum. The sequence continues at coordinate 16,650 of SZWC01010578.1, read as the reverse complement.
GTGCGTGTACATGCGTTGAATTGTGGGTGTGCGTGTACATGCGTTGAATTGTAGGTGTGCGTGTACATGCGTTGAATTGTGGGTGTGCGTGTACATGCGTTGAATTGTGGGTGTGCGTGTACATGCGTTGAATTGTGGGTGTGCGTGTACATGCATTGAATTGTGGGTGTGGGTGTACATGCCTTGAATTGTGGGTGTGCGTGTACATGCGTTGAATTGTGGGTGTGCGTGTACATGCGTTGAATTGTGGGTGTGCGTGTACATGCGTTGAATTGTGGGTGTGTGTCTACATGCGTTGAATTGTGGGTGTGCGTGTAGATGCGTTGAATTGTGGCCCACACCCACAATTTGTGGGTGTGCGTGTACATGCGTTGAATTGTAGTGGGGCCAACTGCGTCGAGATAGATGGGCCGCGGTATGATTTCGCAACAGTGGCGGGCAGCGTCACAAGTTATGAACGGATGAGTTGTGGAGCTACTGTTGCAGAGTTTGCGGCCGCTGACGGATGCGGAAACACAACATGTGACGCAAGATGTGACGCAAGTGGTCTGAATGACAGTAGGTGAAGAACAAGGATGTGAAACGCCGCACACACCACATCTTCAGCTGGTGAAGGTGTGGTGTGGTGCGGAGCTGCACCGATGAGCACACAGCATCATCGTTGCTTGCGTGTGTGTGTGTGTGTGTGTGTGTGTGTGTGTGTGTGTGTGTGTGTGTGTGTGTGTGTGTGTGCGTGTGTGTGTGT